>APFE030005866.1:14224-36691 GCA_000404065.3 Pinus taeda
TAGATTACTTTTATTTGTTGCTCCTGCTTTTGATTTTGAAGTAGAACAGATGGATGTGAAGACAACATTTCTTCACGGGGATCTGGAAGAGAAAATATACATGAAGCAACCTGAAGGCTTTGCGGTGAAGGGTAAGAAAGAACTGGTTGCAAGTTAAAGAAGTCTTTGTATGGGTTAAAACAGTCACCAAGGATGTGGTATCAGAAATTTGATACATTTATACGGGGACTTGGCTTCACCAGAAGCAAAGAGGATCATTGTGTGTATTTTAAATTAATTGGTGACCGTGTTATTTATCTGGTCTTGTATGTGGATAATATGTTGCTGGTTGGAAATGCCAAAGACATTATCCAGGATTTGAAGACCCAATTGTCCTCCAAATTCGACATGAAAGATCTCGGTGCTGCAAACTATATTTTGGGCATGGAAATTAAAAGAGATCGAGCAAAGAGGAAGCTCTGGTTAAACCAGAGGAAGTATGTTGAGACAGTACTGTAGAAGTTTAATATGCAGGATAGTAAACCAGTGAAGGTTCCTATTCCTGTAGGTGTGAGGTTACCTGCTGAACAGTGTCCCAAGACACAAGAAGAGGAAGAGGACATGTCCCGTGTTCCATATGCAAGTGTAGTCGGTTGCTTGATGTATGCAATGGTCTGTACTAGACTAGACATTGCACATGCAGTGGGAGTATTGAGCAGGCTTATGTCAAAACCAGAGAAGGAGCACTGGACAGCAGTGAAGCGGGTTTTCAGGTATTTGCGTGGCACTAATGATTATGGTTTATGCTACCAAAGAAGACCGGGATTGGATAGAGTGTTGGATATTCATAGCTTTGTTGATGCAGACTGGGCTGGAGATCTGGATCAGAGAAGATATACAAGTGGGTATGTGTTTAACCTATTTGGTGGTGCAGTCAGTTGGATGAGTAAGAAACAATCTGTAGTGGCACTATCAACTACAGAGGCAGAATACATGGCAGCCACTCATGCAAGCAAGGAAGCAGTTTGGTTGTAGAGATTGTTTTCAAGTATGGGGTTAATACAGGAGCTATAAGGATAGACTGTGACAGCCAAAGTGCAATTTTCTTGGCAAAGAACCCTGCTTATCATTCAAAGACAAAGCACATTGATGTTCAGTATCACTTTGTGAGGGATATGATAGCAGACAAAAAGGTGTTGCTGGTAAAGGTGGGCACTTTGAAGAATACTGCAGATGCATTGACAAAATCTGTGAGCTCTGAGAAGTTCTCTTGGTTTAGAGAAACAATGGGCATTTCAGGGCTGTAAAAATGACTAAGCTCTCCTGTGGCCCCCTCTGGAAAGAAAACAAAAAGTGGGAGATTGTTGGGTTGTGTTATATTCTTTGGACCCTATATTAGGTTGGGTGAACCTACCTATGGTTTTCGGTCCATGGTTTTGGACGCGATGGTTTTCGGTCCATGTTATTGGATGCTTCAACATGTATAAATATGTATTGTAACATTGAAAAGAACATAATGAAAAATCAAACTAGTAGTCCCGGTTTTGGGATCCATGGGAAAATCTCTGTGCATATGTGTTTTATGTGTTATGCTCTTACATTGTTTATTTTCTTTGTTTTAGGATTTGTATGCAGGTAATTTCTGTAAAGGGTTAAAAGTTTAACTAGACTTAACTGAGCTAACTAATTACAACTCATCCTTATCTCCTTAATTAAGGGATAACTTCCTCAATCAAAGGGAAAACTGTTGCATGACTTCACAAAGACTTCATGTTTGAATTTCTCCAACTAATTAAGTCAAGATGAATTAATTAATTATTTTTCAAACAACTAGTGAGACTAAATTCAAGTTTTAATTCTAAATTTTAATTCAAGGACAAATTAAAATTGGAATATTCTTGTTTTCACATTTCAATAATCAAATCCTCCAAACTTAGCTTAGCCACAAGAGGCACCATCTCATCCCTCAGTAGAGGAGATACATACTTTAAATGAAAAGGAAGGAGACTCAACCATAATTGCGACTTCTATAATGAGTGGGAAAAACGTACCCATGAGTCAAATTAATCAAATAGCGATAAGGAAACAAATATTATGGCAGAACCTTCGACAATGGCATTATCTCAAAGAAATGATGTCAATGTTACCCCTATAGTTGTTCATAATAATTCTGCAGAATGGATTGACCTCCAAAACAGAAAAGGAAAAAAGTAAAAGTCCATGATTAATAATGGCATATGGTACCAAGAATATAGTAAATGTGGTCTGACATGTTGCACAAAATGTTATACGATTTTTAAAAGTGGACTAATACTCAAATTCTATTTTATAAAATATTGGTAATGGATGCTATGTTGTAATATCATATTTTGAGGTAATATAAATTAAGTTAAAAATAATTCTAATTCTAATTATGGAAAAGTAAATTAGGAAAAAAATATTTAATTCACTACAACAAAACCCTATGATTACCATCCCTTTTTTCTTCCTTTTTTGCGTATAGGTCCCATTTTTGGTGCTATTTTGATCCATATATCAAATTTGGTGCAAAAACTGATACAACATTTGCACTGATTTTTCCACCAAATCTTACACAAAGTTTAGAACCAGGTATTGCAATAGGTTTTGCACCATGTTTTATGCCAAGTTTTGTGCTATCTGTTGCACCAGATTTTGTTTTAGGTTTTTCATCAAGTTTGGCACCTAATTTTGTTACACCTAATTTTTCGTCCTCTACTACATCCACTTTTTGTGCCTACACTTGCATAAACTTTTGCACCATCTTTTGCATCCTCTTTTGTATCCTTTTTAAAATCATTTTTTCATCCATTTTTCCATCATTTTTTGCATCTCCTTTGCACCAAGTTTTGCGTCAAGGTTTATGTCTAGTTTGTCATCTACATTTGTTGCAGCCACTTTTGCATCTTGTTTTACATCCATATTTATGTCCTCTTTTGAATCTATTATTGTGTCCATTATTTCATCCAAATTTTTTGTGCCACTATTTTCTTCTAGTTTGGCACCTCCCTTTGCACCCACTTTTGCTTCTAATTTTGTATCCACATTTGCATCCTCATTTGCGTCTAAGTTTTCTTCGTATTTTACATCTTTTTTTGCATCCCTTTTTGTATCACTTTTGCATCAGGATTTGCATTGGGTTTTGTGTCTCATTTTAAATCTACTTTTGCATCCAAATTTTCATCCATTGTTGCACCCATGTTTACATCCGCCTTTGCAACCATTTTTTCATGTCTGTTCGCTTCATTTTTTGCACCTATCATTACATCCATTTTTGTTGTGCCACAATTTGCGCCATATTTTGCACTTATTTTTGTACCCATATTTGGTTCCAGTTTTTCATCCATGTTTGCATCCTCTTTTGCATCAAATATTACATCTCTTTTATCATCCACCTTTGTGTTAGGTTTATGCATTGGGCTTTGCATCTCGTTTTGAATCTACTTTTGCATCTATTTCCATTGCATCCATTTTTTCCATCCAATTTTGTTTCTCATGTTGCACCCATGTTTGCATCCACTTTTACATCCCTTTTTGCATCTTCTTTGCATCCAAGTTTGCATTTTTTTTTAACATCCACTTTTGCATCTAATTTTATGTCCATTGTTGCACCCATGTTTTTGTCCATGTTTACATCCCTTTTTGCATATTATTTTGCATCCAAGTTTACCTCATTTTTACATCCATGTTTGTGTCCTTTTTAATATGAATACATTGTTTTTTTGTTTGCAGGAGAATGGGCTTCTTGAAGGGCTAAATGTCACACTAGAGAAAGGTATAAATAAGAGTGAGAAGGAGATTCATTCTCACCAAATCAAATGCATGTAAAAATTCCTTATAGATTCAAACTATAGATTGTAATACGTTAAAACAATTGAATTGAATCTACACTACTCATTAGCAAAAACAATAAACAATCGATGAAATCACGAAGCACATAAGAGAAATAATTCAATCACATATAACATAATGATTTTTTTGGAAAGCCATAGCTAAAAAACCCTGCAATCTGTATATTGCATTGATCAGAAAATATGAGAAGATTACAAGGCTTTGCCCAAGCTTGAGCAACCTCTACACTATCTCTATCTATCTCACTGCTTCCCAGACAATCTCAATCCAATACTTAGACGATTCTGTTGCCTATCAAGATCTTATTTCCTTGCACAGTTCCCTTGGGAATTAGCCCATATTTAATTGGGAAAACCTAGAATTATGAATTGCATAATCCTCATAGATCTTCCTCTGATTTCATGCACTACTTGTACAATTTAGATGATTATACAATTGATAGTACATTGTCCCTGAACTCCAATCTCAACTAGGTCTTTCTTTGAAATGACATGCATCAGTTAATTATGAGTGAATCTTTAGTTTCTTGATCAATTCTTGTTACACCCCACTACTACAGGTTACACCCCACTATCATAGGTTACACCACATTAAAATAAGTTACACCTCACTATAGTAGGTTAAACCCAACTACAATAAGTCACACCCCACTGTAGTAAGTCACATCACACTACAGTAAGTTACACCCAACTATAGTAAGTCACACCCTGCTGCAGTAAGACACACCCTAATACAGTAAGTCACACCCCACTGATGCTTGTTACAATCCACTGTTTCTGATCGTCTACTAATTCCTTCATTAATTGGAACTAGTTTAACTTAATTTAACTCAGTTAGACTGAATTAAATAATTACAACTCAAAATAAACTCAACTAGTGCTCCTAGTTGTAGGAGACACTTTACATGATTCTAGTTAGACCCTCAACTCAAATTAACTGAGCTAACTAAGTCAAATTAACTTAGTTAACTATTAAGAGTTGCCATGAGATATGGAATTATAATTTAATTCAAGGACAAATTAAATTTGGATTTTCTTGTTGCATTTTTGATAATGCATATCATCATTTTGGAGAGCATCTGAAGTAGCCACAACTCAAGAGGACAAGGTCAAGTTTGAAAAGGGATTTATTTTGGGTTTGTTTGTGTTTGGCACATGTTTGAGTAGGAACAGGAGGCTAGATGCAGGCTTGAGGGATAGAAAAATGCATGGGTTGGGGCTGATCTTCTTAAGGAATCAGGGTCGAAGTCTGTTGGTCTGCTATAGGAGGGATGAAGCCCTAGATCAAGGTTGTTCTGCAGTCACAGAGGATCTAGAACAACATCCTAAGGTGGCTTAAGTATTAGCGAAGAAGGGTTTGTCTGTTTACAAGGGACAACAAGAATTTTGAGGTAGTTTGGGAGCTAGTTTGGTGCCCTAACTAGGTAAAAAATCCTAGGTCTAATATTTGCACAGGTCCATGAGAAACAATAGAGGAACATGTCCTTGATTAGAGGTAAGTGTTCTCCTATGTTGATGGTTTTTCTAGATATGGAAAATTCTTTAGTCACACACCATTGTCTTTTGCTAATTATTGTAGCCTTGCAATGAAACACTTTTTGATGTAAAGGTAATTCTTGGGTTTTCTTGATATGGCATGTTGTAGCTAAAACGAAAATATAGCAACATGTTGTATCTCCTCTAGTTGTTCATTGATGAAAGGTTGTTTAATGAATGTGGTGTCATAACTCCTTAGATTAGTAGGTATATAGTGAAAGACCAATTTGGATGCATTATATATCTATAAAAGTTTCGTAGAGAATTAGTGGGAACATTATTTGGGTACATAAGTGTCTTGATAGATGGAAATATGCTCATAAAATGCCATATTGTTCAATCCTTATAGTTAGGTTGATGTTAGGCCCTAGAGTACAACAAGTTACTAATTATTTTGTGTAGTTCCAATGTGTGGCCAAAATGTATGATTGGTCTCCAATTCATATGTTGTTTGAGATGAAAATCCTATAAATAAATGATAATGGAGGAGAAAATTTGAAGAATTTATTGTAGATATGCTAGAAAGTTTCTACAATGAATTGAAACAATATTGTTTGACACCCATTGTTAATGGTAGATATTTCTTAGTTGGAATTATGAGTTTGCTGCAGGGAAGACATAATGATGCTTTAGAAACAATAGATATTTTTTAGAATTTAATACAAAATCATGGCAATTATATTCCTTGTGGTGGCAATGGAGATTGGTTGGAGATGGACAAACAAGGTACACCTTCTATTATATTGAATCAAAACTAGGACCATATGGAAAGATGAATCAAATCTTATATTTGGAGGAAGTATAACATGGTGTGTGTAGATTATATATTGGTCATTGATGTTAATGAGCTTTATCTTAGTTAGAGTTGGTACTTTGGAGGAGTACTATAATAGTATGTGATCTTATAAAAGCTTGTACTTATTTCCTCCATGACATGGTGCATGTAAATAATGTGTAACCATATATGTGTGTGTGTGTGTGTGTGTGTGTGTGTGTGTATTATGTGAAGGTCATATAATTATATGACTCTTTTAAGAAGGCATACCCATTATCCATGTGTCCTTGATGATATGGATAACTTGTTTAATATAATGCACAACCTCTCATAGAATATAGGCCATGTGTTAGTTGAATTCTTTATGAGTGGATTGTGTTGGTTGTAAACTCTATGGGGTGTGATAGGCCTAAAAACTTGAAGTTTCATATACATTTAGATGGATTTCATTGAAAATATGAATGAACCATTTACTCAAAGTAGATCTTAGTGGGTATGTAGTTGCAATAGTTAGGTACCATGGGTTTTTGGGTGGTCTTTCCCTCCATTATATGGGTTTTAACAATTTGGTGATGTTTACATGATCGAGGAATTAGACGCAAATGCCAAGTTAGATCATATATATACACTTTATTGAGCAAGAGTGTCTTTGATGTATTGAACCAATAGAATATGGCGATGAAGACTTACCTAACAAAGATAAAGACCTGTCCAACTCACTAAGGGTGAAAGTTGGGATTATTAACTCTTACATATTATATAGAGTATTATGTGATGCTTATGATCATATATGAAAAGGTTTTGGTTTGTTAATGTATTTATCATTGTGATTTAGAGTTGGTCTCAACATGTGTATTCTTTTTATGTGTTTTAAGGAGGTTTTTGGATCATGGCTTGATGAAAGATTTTGGTTCACAATATTTTTTAATTTAGCGCATAATTGAAATTTCTTCAACAAATTTTTAATGTGCCAAGATAACACATCTATCTCAAAACAAACTCTTATTTATTTATATATGTACTATTACTTTGTTAAATACATTTAACACACATAATTTTGGTTTATAAAATATGTTCATTCTCTTATTATTTAGCTTAAAATTTCAAAGATTAAAAGATTTTTATTTGTTAAAAATATATATTGAGTAAAAAAAGGAAAATTAATCTTACATGAATTGCATTATATCACATGCATTCATAGGTTATTAATCCATTAATAACTATGCGAACCCAAGAAAAGAGAACTCTATGGTTAGGTATATCACGATCTCAATAATTTTCCTCATTACTACTAAAACAAGCCATGCCCGGAGAAATAAATGGGAAACAACTTGGGTAGGACCACAATCCACATGGATCCATATGTTTATCAAGTGAGTTCACTTTAATATAGTAGTGTCACTTTTAGAGATGGTGTACCATTACCCTTTACAATATAAAGATTAAAAATTTAACCACCCATAGGTTTTTAATTGTTTTATCTGGATGGGAAAAGAAGAAAATGCCATGCATGAAAAATAGTATCTAAGTCTCTTTGGCATGAAGGAGACGTGTGTATATGAAAAGTAGTTGAAGAAAACATAAGTGCAGGTGATATATGGTTGCTTTTAATGGTGAAAAGACCAAAGGTAGACGTGATATATGCATTGTTTTCAACTACAACATCTCCTCCATCTATTCTTATCGACCTTCCTTTGCACCTTTTGATGAAATTTCTAGTTTTAATAAGTTAAAAGATTAGAAAAGTGAGTGTTGTAACAACCTTTTTGACATTAAATCACAAAGGAGGAAAAAAATATTGCTAGTTTTAATAAGTTAAAAGATTAGAAAAGTGAGTGTTGTAATAAACCATTTTTGATGTCAAATCATACTGGAGGAATATATATATATATATATATATATATATATATATATATATATATATATATATATATTATTAGGGGGAAAAACATCCCTTATCTTTCCTTTTTAATGAACTATCTTATTTTTTGAAACCTTCACATCTTGTTTTCCCACGCTTTACCAACTTTCAAACCTACAGTTAGATTTTTTCTCTGTCCCCACTTTTAGGGAAACTCCAAGTCGTTGAAACCACATTTATGCAATTATAGTTTTTCTTAGTGCACATTTTTACTCAATACCCTAGTATAATTTCTGGTTTAGCCTCTGCAGTTTTTAGTGCTTCTTACCTAAAATGTTTTCCTCAATTAATATCAAATTCAGCGATGGTTTTGTCGAATGCCATTTCGTAGTGAAATGTTTATTTGATCGAGTGAAAATAATTGTAAATATTTTGGGTGGGTTTTTTGATTGCAGATGCTCCGTGAACAAGAAAGACAGAGATGCAAGTTGCAACAAGTGGTATTTACTCACAAACGACAACTCATTTATAATTGTTATCTCCATATTTTGTTGAGAAAAATTGATAAATGCACTATGATAAAATTTCTCTGTAAATGTGTGTGGAGGTATTTGGTTATTCAAATAACTTTAGATATATAGCTGGAAAAGAAATGATTAAATTAGAGAATGCATTTGTTTGTCACCTGCATAGATCAAGGGTTATTTTGACATTAAATTTCACTCATGGCTAATTAAGTAAGATAAGAGCTTAAGTGCCACCTCGACGAGGTCTCATGCTAAGGTTTTTGTTAAGCATTGGAAATTGTTGATTGAAATATGTCTTAAAACCTTCTTTTCATGTAGGATGCCATCAAAATTTTAAGGGTAATCTTTGTATGAAATTGGAAGACGGTTGTAGTGCTTACTCATCGCATTCAACAATTTGAAATAAATTAGTTGAATCTCAAATAGTGGTGAACTTTTCTATTCATTTTGATTTGGATATTTCAAACATTGGGGAACATTTTTCCCTCTATATATTTAAAATATACATACAACCTGCCTTCTTTGATTTTTTGGTTTGACAGGTTGGTCCTTTTCTAACTTGACTCCAGTCACAGACACACAGGATGTTGTTTCTGTCCAAGCTTGTGTTGATTCTGTGTTTGAACATGCTATGAGAGATCTATGGAATTTAATCATTTTACTAAATGGAGTCTGACATTAAGTTTGCTATTGTTTTATTCATAGGGTCGGTCGTTGAGCTTTCAGGTTCCCCAAACTACCCAATATTAATAACATTAATTTGGATTTACTATTTGAATCCTGATATTATAATGGGAGTGTTAAAACTCCAGATTATTGTAGAGGAGGATATAGTTGGATTGTTACCTAGGGAAGTAGAAAGTAGAAAGGGGAGAATCATGGAATATTCAATTACATAAAAGATTGATAAAAATGGGAGGATATCAATATTTCAAATATTGTCCTCAAGCATATTAGCAGGATTGTAGACTTATGTCCAATAAATAATAAAGGATCTACAGTTAAAGGTATTTTAGTTTTTAGTATGGGGATATCATATCCAGTAAATTATTTTTTTGTTTTCATCCATTTGAGATTCTTAGTAAAAAATTTCATGTTTTAACTACTGAGCAAATGACATTATGTTGTGTTTTTACTTCTCTAAATTTATATTTCTGCATATTTCCTTATTTGGGTTCTTTTCATAGTTCAAGTTATGACTTTCTCCTTTGCTACAAAATTCATTCCATGAAAATCCAGTGAGTTGTTTTGTGTTGGTTTATTTAAGCGCATTAATTTCTAGCTGCCTAGGGATTGTAATCTTGAATGGCCATTTCAAGAGTTTACCCTGTGATGTTTTCACTTGGGCTTTACTTTGGTTCATATGAAGGAGATTCGTGAAGTCATGTAGATAATGTTTCACATTTCAATAGGAGTATGAGGCTTAATGGATGGGAATTGTTATATCTATTTCAAAAAATTGTTGAGCTTAGAGAATTGTTCCTCTCGACTTATCAAGTTCATTTTGCTAACAATTCTAAAATGCATTTGCCTCGTCGATACCTACTGCAAAGAGATTTTAGTTCACTATAAAAAAACTACAAAGTGGCTCCAGTCATGGGATATCATGTGTGTATTTATTTTTAAGTGGGATTATCTGACTTATTGTTTAAGTATATGATATTTTAAGTTGGAATATTTCAAAATTTCATATAATTTTTATGAATAATCAATAAAAGTTTGGCATTGATTTATCCATATTGTATTGCTTTGCTTTCATAGGTCCATTGTGTTAGATGCACGACATTGATTTTTTTTTGGTTTAATATTCTTGTTGAGAAAGATTGTGTATTATGTTATAAACTATAAAAAATAAATCAAGTGCAAAGCTCTAGGTCGTCAAGCTCCTTTTGGTATTTTGAATCTTATGTTGGATGCTTGTGCTGCTAACAACTGCTCAGCTCACCATTGATGCAACTGTATTGTTGGAGATGAAGGGGACCCTTTGGGGTTAGGCCATGTTGGAGAATCTAATCCCAACCACTTGTTAGGCCATGTTGGAGAATCTAATCCCAACCACTTGTTAGGTTGTCAAAACCATTCCTCCAATTGTCCTAGTCCAATTTTAGTTAAGTCTAGTTTAGTCGAGTTTGACTCTGGTCATTTATTACTGATGTTTCCAATGTAATATTATTTAAGTGATTTGTAATACTGAGAAGAGCAAGTCCTCTGCTCCACGTTTTGTTCTCTTCAATTTTTGTCATGGTATCAGAGCATAGACTATGTAAGACTCTTTGAGAGAGCAATAGAGATAGAGTAATTTTGTATAAAACTCCCTGAGAGAGCAGCAACATGAGTGAAGAGAAATAGGCGACATAGCATAAGACTCTAGAGAGAGCAACATTTCAAATTGTTTGGGCTTTGCCAACAAAAAGCATGAGAAGTCGAAAAGAAAAGAGCTTTTAGAGAAATTGTGCAGTTGTAAAAGAGGCTCAAAGCTTAGTATTCGCAGATTAGCAAAGAAGAAACTATGTAGAAAGTTGTGAACTTACGAATATTTTTAATTTCCACCCCATGCATTTAAAGAATTGCATAGAACTGTGCTTAGCAGATCCTGTCAGAGCTACGCGCATGGAAAAATGTTAAAATTTTGAATGCTCGGCTAACCAAATTCGAAAACTCCTGCAAAATGACAAGAGAGTTTGAAAGAATTTGGTCAAAGAAAAGAAAAAATCCATACCGCCCTCACATTTCGTCCTAATGGCGCATAGTGCATGATAGTGACATATGGCAAAGGCACGAGACGCAAAGAAATAAGCCAGATCGGGAAAATATGCAACCACATCGTCGAAAGGTTTTTTCCCAAATATATATTTTTTTTACCAAAGAAAAGGGCACGAGGAAAGGTTTTATTTTGAAGTTTCATTCTTTATCCTAATATAAAAGGATCTCATGACTATATGAGATGAACATTTCTCTTTTAAATCAAAAGTGTTGTAGAAAATGATGTTTTTTTTTTTTTTATTTTAAAGAAAGATTTAAAAAAATGTGGCTTTGTTATATTTTTTATAAGTTCTTTTATAAAAACTTGAATTTTTTTTAGGAGGGCTACTTGATATAATTTTGTTGTGAAAAAAAGGGTTTGGTATTTGTTTTTGGTTGAAAAAGGAGATTAAAAAAAAGGCATTGTTCCATGTTAGCTCTCAACATTATGATTTTTGTGAAAGCTTGGTGAAAGTGTTGCTTTAGTAAAGAATTTTTGGAAGTAAGGTATTTGTAGAGCATTTGTAGACTCGTTTGTTTGTGGAAGCCTAATGACAACGACATTTTTATTGCAGTTAGATGCGATGTCTATAGTTTTTTTCGCTTGTTGATTTGTAGTGAGCCAACGCTCAACAAATGGGAAAGTGAAGAGGGTTGCCTTGATATTAGAAGCCAAGACAACGAAGGAAGCTTGGGATACCCTTGAGATGAGTTTTGGTGTAAGGGAGAGCATAAAAGTTGAAGATGAAGGTGGATCGATAGCAGTAGATCAGCGTCGAGATGAAAATTTTATTCAATCCTACTATCCACAACTGCAAGTGGATGAATATTTGGTATATCTAGCAACATAGATTGCTAATGACAATGTGATGATTCCAACAATAAAACTTGCTGATGAAAGTCTAGTGAATTGAGCAACATAGCTTGCTGATGAAAATCTAATAAATCCAACAACATGGCTTGCTAATGAAAGTTTGGTGAATCCAGTAATAGAGCACCAACATTTCACTCACATGTTTTGTTTTCCAAAAGTTAATGATTTCTAGTGTTATAAGTGAATTAAATGGCTAAACCTTAGAAAAATGACATATACTTGCTAATACCTAAAAGTGGCTTGAGTTTCATGACATGTGTAGGTCATTTGGAAGCTTCCAAGGCACCCTTATGTGGCCTCCAACGCTAAAATTCGAATTCTCTCCAAGATATGGAAGAAGATTTGGATAAAGGTCAAAGAGGATATGTGTCTCATCAATACCTATTTGAGTTGTAACTCTGTGAAATTTTCTAGGGATCTAGGGAAAAAACAATGGACCTCCATTAATGAGGTAGCTTAATATGTTTTTGTATAAATAGGAGAGCCTTCTCCTTCCAAAGGCATGTGTAAAGCTGGAAATACTCAGGTGGAAAGTTAAGATTACTTATGTTTGAATGGAATTTAGATTTATCACCATGCTCATGAGTGATGTTCACCTTGATTGGTAATGCTTGTAGTGGGAGCCTCTCAACTTGCCACCTATAATGTGTGAGATTTAATGTTTTTCATAGATTAAGATTTCTTGTTTTCATAGATTAAGATTTATTTATTTCATATCTTTTCCTGTGTGAGAGGTTAATAGTGATTGTTTTATTTTCTTTTCTACCTAGAGGTTAAGAGTCATTGTTTTATATTTTCTTTCCTATCTAGAAGTTAAGAGCAATTGTTTTTATATTCTTTCATATCTTTTCCTGTGTTAGAGGTTAAGAATGCTTGTTTTTTCTTTCATTTCATGTCATGTTGTTTTGATTATTCATTTCATAGGATCCTGATTTGATAATGCACACATGATCCCTTAGAGTAGATTTGAGTTCATACAATTTCAATTCCGTCCGTTGTACTATAATTATATCATAATTTCTTTTGAGTTGATTGTTGAATTAGAATAGGTGAATTTGGTTTGTCATTATTTGGTTTCGTAGTTAGATTGATCTAAATTGAAAGTTAATTTCTAGCATATACAGTGTACACATGCTTCACAAATTTTACAAAACCCCCGGGTTGATAATTAAATGATAGATAATTAATTTGCCTCAACATTTTGGCACTGTTGTCGGGGAAGTCTGCATAGGAACTAGCTTTCACTCTAGAGTTCATATTTTTTTCTTCGGTTTTTCTTAGATGCATGATTAAAGCATGTAGATGCATAAATCATTTAGTTTCATATCATATATATATATATATATTTGATACTAACCATTTATTGATGAAGGATCTAGAATGCAGATTTTGAAGCACAAGGACTACATTGAGGAATGGTATTAAAACGCGATTGCACCACAACATTCATCCATCTTCAAGAGATCTTTGCGAGAAATCTAAAGGTTAAAATGATTTCCCATGTCCTCATACAAAATCAGGTACATTTTGCAAATTCAGATCTGAACATTCTAGAAAGTCTAATCCATAAATGGCTCCATTGGAAACACTCATATACTTAAGAATTAAAAAAAAATAAAAAAATCTTTCAAGTAGAAAAATTAGGAGAAATAAAATCAAGCTTGATTGCATTTTTTTAAGTTTTTGATTGCAATTTTTTTTTTAAGTTTTTAGACTTTAAAATATTTAGATTTTTATTTATTTTCTTGCATTTTTTTATTAAACTCACAAAAATATTTTCAATAAAGAAATCATGTTTCGATTTTAATAAAAAAAATATCATGTTATATTTTCATTAAAAAAAAATCATTTTTTCCCCAAAAAAAAAACATGTTTTTGAATAAGGAAAATGTAAATTTTTAAATAAAAATTATGAATTCTTTTTTTAAGAGAATTGAGAAATTGACAATTTAGGCTCCCATGCGATCTGTAAAAAAAAATAAATTGCATTATCTTAAAAATCATAATCCAAAATTCATCATTAAAAAAAATTAATAATAATAATAAAAAAAATTAGATCTTGCTTTAAATTGTTGCATATTTATTCATTTTTTGAGGGGCTACAAAAATGACTAGTTTCTACAACTGAACCTGATTTAATTCCAGCGCATCCATCACATTGAATGCCAACTTTTTTGCCATGGGAGAATCCACACGAATATTTTTTGCTATATTCAAAACATTCTCATCATCCTCTGACAACTTCTCCTTGATTCTAATCTGCAAGTCCATCTCCATTTCTTTTTCCTTTTCTGGCAAAGTTTTCTTCAACGCTGGATACCTCCACATCATTCTTCGGTACCCCTTGTGCTAGAAAATAATCATTCTACCAGGTTTCCACCTGAGAAAACATTTTCCATTGTCATCCATTGGAGGCAAGATGGCCTCGACAAGGCTGTTCGGAGGGACTCAATCCCTACAACTCCTTTGGACAACAAACTGGGGTGTGAATTGAGAAATACATTGAAGGTGAGAGACTGCATTTTGTTGAGAAATGCAAGATGTTTACTTTGTATATGTGAAAAACAATTTCATATAAGTCAATGACAACTTACACACTGGAGACCATGAAGACAACCGTTTCTGAACATATATGCATATTTCTCTTGTGTCATTCTATTGGGGCGAGCAGTGAAATATAGATTTTGTTTACATTGAAAAGTGTAATGTTGAATTTCCTTCACCAAGTACCCCCAATGCGGCCACAAAGGAAATTTTGATCAGAATCCAACCAGCTAGCTTTCAATTTCCACCGACATTAGAAGTAGTTACTTGAAGTAGAGGAAATGTGTAGCATTTTTCAACACGTCATTTTAAAACACGTTTTGTGACCAAATGAAAACGAATTTCGTAGCTAAACAATAATTCTGCAGCTGAAAAACAATTGTTATTTCCAAAATCATTATTTCGTACTTATGTTAGATGATGAGGGATTCATAATGCCTCCCTTCCAACAAGTCTTGGCCTATCGACATCAACACATTACCTAGGTTCAGGGATAGAGTCCTTATTAGTACCTTGACGCTTGTATGCATTAATTACAAGTTCTCTTGCTGAAAATCATGGGAATACATCAATGTCCCTTAATCATTAGATCTTAAAAGTGGCTCGACATCATCTGATCTCTTCTCACTTCGTAATATTTACTTAGGTACCTTGGCACTCATTGACATTAATGACAAGTTTTCCTCACGTTGGTTAACAACATTCATCAATGGTCGGTAATCCAATGACTTCTTTTCATGCTCGACAACAACATAGTCATTTGCATGAATAAAATTGTACCATCAGGTTTTGTAGCAGGTGAAGACTATATCATTTTAGTGTTTTGCAATAGATACAACAGATTTATTAGTAGCAATAAAGACTCTACTTTCACCACCTCATCCACCATTTATGCAACTAAGAAGCAGATGAAATTCTACATTATATTCAATGATCCAACAATAGTTACAACTTCTCTACATATGCACAGTTTGTCCACTTCCTAGGTAAGTAAAGGTATGTTCTTTTCCAGCTTTTAATCATAGAATTCGTTGAATAGGGAAATTATAATTTTTGGAAAATACTTCACCATATTTCCTTTCTCATTAAAAAAAAATCGTAAACACCTTTAATTGGTCAGGGGGAAGGGAAATTCATTTATTATCACATCCATATCACTTCATTCCATTTCAATTAATTTCATCCTAACATACTTGTCATAATCAAATATGATTGCATTATGGTTCAAAAGTTATGTGATTTTCAAATAAATGCCTAAATGATGAGCATATTATATGGCTGATTTAAAGATGCATTCTTAAAAATGTTCAATGAATATTGTTGCAACAAAAAGAAACAAGGTATTGATACATAGGAACCAATACCAATTAAGATTTACTTGTCACACAAGAACCAACCAAACATGTTGCAGTTCAATGTATGACAAGGAATACTTTGCAAAAAGAAATGATATTGTCAAATGAAAATTTTAGGGACATATGATATAAGCTAAGGTCATTCAAAATAAAATCATGATTAAACAATCCAGTCTATTGCATGAGGACATGCAATAATGTCAATTATGTGGTATTTAGAGTCTCCAAAATATCTTCAAAATATCATCCACTCTCACCTTTATTGCCACCATTTCACTCACATGTTGCAACTCCATAGCCATATAATCTTTCATTAGCCTCCATTTTCATAATCATATGGGTTCCATTTTTGTTTTAAAAAAGTTAATGATTTCTAGTATTATAAGTGAATTAAATGGTTAAACCTTAGAAAAATGACATATACTTGCTAATACCTAAAAGTGGCTTGAGTTTCATGACATGTGTAGGTCATTTGGAAGCTTCCAAGGCACCCTTATGTGGCCTCCAATGCTAAAATTCGAATTCCCTTCAAGATATGGAAGAATATTTGGATAAAGGTCAAATAGGATATGTGTCTCATCAATACCTATTTGAATTGTAACTCTAAGAGATTTTCTAGGGATCTAGGGAGAGAATAATGGACCTCCATTAATGAGGTAGCTTCTTATGTTTTTGTATAAATAGGAGCGCCTTCTCCTTTCAAAGGCATGTGTAAAGTTGGAGATACCTAGGTGGAAAGTTAAGATTACTTATGTTTGAATGGAATTTAGATTTAGCACCATGCTCATGAATGATGTTCATCTTGATTGGTAATGCTTGCAGTGGAAGCCTCTCAACTTGCCATCTCTCATACTTTTGGATTGGCCACCTATAATGTGTGAGATTTAATGTTTTTCATAGATTAATATTTATTGCTTTCATAGATTAAGATTTATTTCTTTCATATATGTTCCTGTGTGAGAGGTTAAGAGTGATTGTTTTTTATTTTCTTTGCTACCTAGAGGTTAAGAGCAATTGTTTTTATTTTCTTTCCTATCTAGAAGTTAAGAGAAATTATTTTTCTTTTGTTTTCATATTTTTTCCTGTGTGAGAGGTTAAGAATGATTAATTTTTCTTTCATTTAATGTCATGTGGTTTTGATTATTCATTTCATAGGATCCTGATTTGATAATGTACACATGATGCCTTAGAGTAGATTCATAGATTGATCTAAATTGAAACTTAATTTCTAGCATATACAGTGCATGCATGCTTCACAAGTTTTACGAAACCCCCAGGTTGACAATTAAATGATAGGTAATTAATTTTCCTCAACAGTGAGATAATCTCACTTGAATCTGAAGACCAAGTGGAAGAGACAGAGACAGAGATAGAAGCAGAGACAAACAAGAAAGCCCACAAAGAGAAAATAAAGACAAAGGAAGAGGTAGAAAATGAAGAACACCAGGAGAACGCTCTCATTGTAGAGTAGAAGGAACATAACCAATGTGGTTCTCCAAATATTTTTAATTCTAATATTGATAACCAGTGTGCAAGTAGACATAATTATTTTGAAGAACAATTAAATTTCCTTGATGCATGGTTTGCAACACCATGTCTATATGGAGTCTGTAGAGAAGCTGCATAAATGGACCTTGAAGACAAGTTGGATGATGAAAACATTAATGAAATTTTTAGGTATTGGAGTCATGAAGAAATATTATTTTATTATAATCTTATGTTGTAGAAGATTGATGATGAAAATAAGACTACGAAAGATAATATATGGCAACAGCCCACATACAAGTCAGTTTTTGAAGAAGTCCAGGGTATGCTTAGACAACCTGGAAGAATGGAAGACTTGCACCAATAAATGAAGAAAATGAGGTTTGAAGGATACAATAAAGAGAAAAAGTTGAAAAAATTGAGAGCCTATAGGATCTGGAAAAAGAGAAGAAGAAATGTTGAAGTCAATTTTTAAATTGTAAACCTAGATGAGACATAAACCAACAGGTATCTTAATTGAATATTTTATGTGGTTGTAATTAATGGGGAGTGTTGAAGAATCTAATCCCAACTACTTGTTAGGTGTGAAAACCGTTCCTCCAAGTGTCCCAATTCAGTTTCAGTTAAGTCCAATTTAGTCGAGTTTGACTCTAGTAATTTATTATTGATGTTTCTAATGTAATCTTATTTAAGTGATTTGTAATACTAAGAAGAACAAGTCCTTTGCTCCACGTTTTTTCTCTTAAACTTTTTTCAGGCCAATGGTGATAACGTTGTCGCTTTCGTGGAAGGATTTAGTCCCACTCTGTCAACGGGTTTACCTTCAATTGAAATTTTCATGTTTTGCTATAATTGTTATTTTCTAAGTGGGCAATTTATTTCCCAAGTTGCAAAGCCTAGTTTCGAAAGGCATAAATTCTTCATGTGCTTGTGTGTAATTAGCTCAATTCGCTTATGTTGATTTTATTTTATTTAACCTATTAAAATCCCAACAATGCATTTTAATTTTTATTCTGTAACTTGTAGTTTAATTTAATTAATGACAAGGAAATTATTAGGTATTAATTTTCCAGTTGTTGGGGTTAAGGAAATTTAACATCAAGGAAGAGTTGTGCATGTATTTTCTAGCATTTCACTGGGAAAACTTCCCAAGAAGAGTAGTGCATGCTCTTGGGCACTCTAATCTAGACATTTCTTTTCTTGCAAAGAAGTGTGCGAATGTGTTTTCCAATATTTGACTTGGCAAACTTCCCAAAGAAAGTAGTGCATGCTCTTGGGTAGTCTAATCTAGGAAGTTCTTCTCATGCAAGGTGGGCACATCCTCCTAGGCATTTACTCTTTGATTTGGTCCACTTTCATTACAAATAGTTTAACTTTTCTTCTGTTATAAAAACAAGACTTGTAAGTAGATTTATATATTCAGTTTTCTGAGCTTCAAGTAGTGTAGTGATTTTTTGAGTTAGCTCTAGCATGTTTCATTTTCCAATATACCAAGCAAGAAGTAACACATTTGATATTCAGTTTCACTTTTGTTGTTTGTAACTTTCTCATGTTACGTGTTTCATTTTTCAAGCTTACATCAGACTTTAGTTTTAGATAGCAGCTTAAATTTATCTAACTGTTAAGGTCTTAGAAAATGGGCAGTAAAGTTTTACCATGAGCTGAAATTTTTCACACAAGAAACCCATCAGTTAGATTCTTAAAGTAACTTGAGATCCAAAATCAACCTCAATCCTAGAGAAGGAGATGACCCTTCTCTGTAAGTGCAATGAGGGGAAGAATCATGGGATTGACATAGTGTCTTTTTCCATGAGAGTGTTTAAGTTCTTTGTAAGAAAGAAACAAAAATCACATTTTTAATCATATTTTAGACATCCTTCACCAATCACTTTACAACATCAGTATCGTTATGTATGTTGCCAAAAGGAAAAAAAATCATGTAAGTTTAAAGTGTTATATGTCGATGGATGCACGAATTGGCAGGCGCTGAGTATACACATCATACTGTTTTCCACATTGTTCAATTATAGTTGTGGAATAATATGGTTAATAATAACAATGATGATATGATGACCTAAAACAGTCTAAAATATAAGTTAGAAAAAGTTTGATTTAAAATAAGAGTCATATTTATCAAAAGATTCACTATATATGTGCTTCTTATTGTAATGCGGTTGTGTACATTGTCATATGTGGACGAAAAACCCACCGAAAAGGGTTAGTAATCAATCCCATTATCTCTTACATATTTGTCACACTAATTCTCGAAAGCAATTGACAACAGACATGATAAAAAAGGACTTGCAAATTTGTTGAATCAAGCAATAGATATTATGGTAGCAACACCTCATGCTTGATGCCCTAATTCATATAGCTACAAGCTACCTTAGCATTCACATCTCTAATTTACCTCTTTCATGCAACCAAAACTAAAAATTCATGAGGATCAGTGAGGACCTCCCAAGCCACGCTGAGAAGATGGGTGCCTAGTAAGAATGGATTCACATGTGAGCCCTAATATTTGTCTACTTAAAAATGAGAAGGCCATACAACGATGTACGCAAAATCGTGCCAACGAAATTCGTGCAATTAAAGTTTGGAACCTAGATATGCCTCAATACCCACAATGACCCATAATTCATAGATGTATTTACTGTACTTTAGATTTTCTGTTTCCGATAGATTTTTTTCAATTTACGTCCCTTCTTTATTCCCCATTCAGGTGATACTATATTGTAATGAAATTAACAACATTGTTTTATCATCTAGGACCTTTGTTATGAGTTTCCCTAACTCAAGAATAAATGTCCATTGCTAGTAGCCTATAGGTTTTGTTTCTTGTCTTGCAGTTGATGTGAATATTACTGTAAGTTGTGCATTTTAGGATTCTATTTTGTTGGGTTTCATCCATGTTCTTTTTATCCAAATTTATATTGAATTAAGCACAATATTATTAGATATGTTATGATGGTCAAGGTGAAATTTATTCACAGATAGGCGTCTCTATTTCGACCCCATATGGATGTACTGATGTTGATTTTTTTTACATTTACTTGAGATTTACGGACAACCGTGATTGAGCCCCAAGATAATATGCTTCGTCTGAGTTTGATATCAATAGTTGGGCCAGTGGAGAGTGTGAATCATTTATGCGGAAAATATTTATGCCGAATTCTTTTGTGGTGAAATTTATGCTGCACCAGTTGATCGGTTATGTCAGCACCGTGAACATTAGAACTGAAAATTAAAAAAAACATTAAAAATTACAAAACATTAATGTTTGATTATGTGAAATTCTTTTGTCCCCAATTTTATGCCGCACTAATTGGCCAACTTTGTCAGCACCGTGAACATTAAATAACATTGAAAATTAAAAAACGTTAATGTTTAAATAGTAAAAATTTAACAGTAAAGAATTGTAACATTAAAACTTTAACTTTAAACATTTAACATTGAACCTTTTGAACTTTAATTGGTCATACAGGGTCCTTTGTTAAAGACTCAACTTCTTTTATTGAGGAACTCAAGGACATTAAGCTGGACTCTGGAGACATTCTGGTCAGTTTTGATGTTGTTTCCCTATACACTTGCATCCCTATAAATGAGGCCATGGAAGTGATCAACCGTCTAACCGATCTTGATATCACTTGGTTAGTTGAGATCTGCCTCATTTTGACCTTTTTCAGTTTTGAAGGTGAGTTCTTTGAGCAAACCTGTGGGGTTGCTATGGGCTCACCCCTTTCCTTTGTTGCTGTGAATCTTTTTATGGAGGATTTTGAATCCAAGGCTCTTAGCTTAGCCGGCCTCCTGCCTGAGCTTTGAAAAAGATATGTAGATGACACTAATGTCATCTGGTCTCATGGCCAAGAGGAGTTAGACCTCTTCTTCGATCATCTCAATAGTTAATCGTCGGCCATTAAGTTCACAAAGGAGCAAGAAACTGATGGCTGTCTCCCTTTCCTTGATATTCTTATCTCTAAGAATAGTAATGGTTCCCTCTCTCACTAAGGGTTTGATAAGAAAACTCATACGGAGCAGTATCTTTGTGCTAGTTCCCACTATTTCCTAGCTCAGAAATTGGGGGTTCTCAACACCCTTTCTACTCGTGCCTTAAGGATCTCTGATGAAAAGAGCTTCGAGGAGGAGAAATCCCATCTCCTTAATGGTTTTGTTGAGAACGGTTATAGTAGGCACTTGGGACAGAAGGCTTTCCTCAAAGCAGCTAAGAATTCATTCACTAAAAGAGATAAGAAGGAGTGGATTCCTGGTGTCCATCTTCCGTTTGTTCAGGGGACCACAGATAGGATTGCAAGGATTCTTAAGAAGCATAATGTCCCCTCGACCTTTAGACCTCTTAACACCATTCATAAGTCCCTCGATCAGTGAAGGATCCTATCGAACCCAAGGACATGAAAGGGGTTTATATCATTCCTTGTTCATGTGGGACCCCCTATATTGGTGAGACTGGTCACTCCATTAATCAAAGGATTAGTGAGCATGCAACTGACCTTAAGCATAGGAGGGCCAAGTCTTCTGCTTTAGCAGAGCATGTGGAGAAAACCAATTATCATGTATGTATCGAGGAGGCTAGTGTTAGTGCTAGAGTGTCCCAATTCCATCACTGGAAATTTAGGGAAGCTCTTGAGATTGAAAAAAGGCCGAACAATCTCAATAGAGAGGATGGCTGGAAGATCAGTAGTTGTTGGGTCCCAACCCTCTCCTCCTAGTCATTGTCTTCCTGTCTTCCCCTCCCTTTAGTTTTTTTCTTGTTGTTTTTTTTTAAATTTCCCCTGGTTTACTGTTTTGTGTGCCCTTTGTTCTTTATAGTTGATTTAATTTGGCGATTTTTTGTTAATAAATAAAAGAATCTTGAAATTAATCTATGATAATTTTAACCATTGAATTAACCATTAATTTAAA
>APFE030005866.1:38643-56025 GCA_000404065.3 Pinus taeda
AAATAAGAAATTAAACGTTTAAAATTAAGCATTACCCATTAAAAATTTAAAAATAAAAATAAAAAATTTAAACATTAGAAATTAACCATATAAACAATTAAAACATTTAAAGGGAATAACAAATGAAAATGGACATAGAATTGATACCTAAGTATTACCCTGAAGAAAGAAAAGTCAATGGATTGAAAACGTGGATCAACAAACTGAATGCTGTGAATTATTCTAGCTGGAGCCTAAAAGTTATGGTTTTTTGCTTGGAACGTTATAGAAATTCTGGTTATATTATGAAAAAAATTGGCGGGAATTTTTGTAAATCTAAAAAAAACTGTTAAGATTTATAATTTTAAATGTTCTAAACGTTTTTGATGATGTTGAACCCATTTCCACCATAAAAACTATGATTCAAATATTGCATTTACAAAATATAATAAATACTCCTAATTAAGGTTTCACAATTAACTAAACCAGAATAACAACTAAAAACTATTAATTTTTTAATTCTATTTTGTATAAGTCTTTGAAAATATATGCCTAAATGCGTAATATTACCATTTTTTTAAGTAATAATGAAATATTTTAAAAGGGTTTGATTTTTTAATATTTAAAATTATATATTTAAACAAAACTAATAACAGTGATTCTTAAAGCTTATTCGTTTATAAGTATATAAAATAATTGAACTTCTAGTAATCGCACGAGTATTGTGATCATAATTTATTTTTAAATTTAATATTGCTGTGCAGAACTGAGTGAGCTTGGTTAGTCGGGTTTTATATAAAAGAGACGCATTTAATAAAATATAGGGAAGTAATTACATTAAATTTTGCATTAAGGCTTTGGTAACATAACGAGGTAAGACATAAAAGGTAAAGTGTTGTGTAATTTTTTTTTTCAAGTTTTCGTTTTTTTATACCCATATATTATATATGTTTTTCTAAATTTTAGAATATTTATGAAATTTGTAAATTTAAATTGCGATGAATTTATTTATACTCACAATTATGATTTAATTAGAAAAAGGTAAATGTTTTTTGGGCTTTTGAACTATCTCTTCTGTTTTTAACGGGAGTTTGTAGGATGAGTGTTATGTCAAAGGCTCATGTTGCAATTTAAGCAAGTTAATTTTTTTAAAAGATATTTAATTAAAAGTTTTATGAGACATATAATATGAAAACAGTCTATATTTTGAATTGTTTGTCTGTATTTATGCCATATCTAATGTGTTTTTCTTATTTTTAATTTACAATAATTAATTAATGGACAATAATGCTAGGGTATTTTAATTGCTAATAATGACGGGTAAAGAGAAACCAGCTGAGTAATGTATTTTTTTTGTTTTTTAATTAACCACAATGATAGGCAGAGAGAATATGTGTAAGGGACCTTCATTTTCATAGGTTTAGAGAAATTGAATTGGTTTGTATTTTTTCCAAAATGTTCTGCATTGTTTTTTATATGGTTCAATGTTGAATATTATGTGTGTTGTGTGACATATTTTTTGTTTTGTTGTGCTACAAAATTTGTAGCATTTTTTTTGTTTTCAATAAATTTAATCGTGTAACTATGGATGCAATTATTTGAGAGTTTTTGCCATTTCAAGTTATTGTACTTGTTTTTTCTTGGCTTCCTTTGTCAGTGTTGATGAGATTTAAGTTGGTTTGCAAACAATGGTGTCTTTTGTTGGATGGTCCATTGTTTCTTGTTGCTTTCGAGCCCTGAAAGAGTTTGGCTTTACTGCTTTAACATTTCAAAGAGGTCATGGTTGTTTCGTTGGGTCTTACCTTAGTGATAAGGGAGAATATCTTTGATGCTTTTTCCTTTCTGGATTTCAAATTGAAAGCACTGTCGGATCGATGATTTTATTCAATTCCCTCCTAATTATATGGGTTTAAAAAGTTTCTTTTCTTGTCAACCCTTTTACAAAAACGTTTGGAAAGATTGCTTCTCTTCATATTGGCGAGCATGGATTCTTGTCTGTTTTGCAAAAATGTAGCCCTAGAATATATGTTTCCTTTGTTTTGAAAAAGTCTCTTTTGGCATGGAACCACATTATTTACTCTCGAGAAGTGATTATATGGTTTGGTGGAGAACAATACTTTGTTATGGTGGTATCCCATCACCGAACAAGCTATATTTTATAAAGAAAATTTTTATTAGTTGTATTTGGATAAAGATCATGATGATTATCCTATGTATGGGTACACTATATATTGGCTAGACCTAGATAGGGACAGTTGGGGTTTTACGTTTGTGTCTATTTCAAACATACGCTGTATGGAAATAGGCCACTACGTGAACCAACTTCTTTATTTTGTCAATAATGCTGCTGCATCTATTTGGTCCCTAAAAGAAATTGATAATTTTGAAATTGTCCAACCTTCAAATGAAGGAACTATTGAATATTTTGAAGATGACTGAGGGTTCCGTTGGACATTTCTTGAGGATATTTCTATGCATATAAACAATAAATGCCCAATGGACATTCCTTTTTGTGTTGTGCAGGATAGTGTTCTTCTTTTTGGTTCGATGGAAGTTTAATTCAAGTTATATGATATGGAAAGCGGGGTTTGCACAGAAGAAATTCCTGGTGGTGTCTCAACATTGGAAATGTTGGGGTTTCATGTTCCTACTATTGATCTTTTCAACGAATACATAAGAAATGGAAATGTATTCTTGCTTCTTCGTAATGTTGTTTCTATTGTAGACATCCCACTAGTAACTGTGGATGTCGATATATAATGTTTGGGCATTGGAGATGTCTATTATTGCATGATGTTGGAAATGCATACTTTTTCCAATAATTTCAAATTTGAATTTGAAAACTTTGTGTTTTGCATTGTTTTACAGTGAGCACATATTTATGTCAAGATTGAAATTTTCTTTTACATATAAATATTTCTTTATATCATGTTTGACATGATCCATAATATTTATTTTAAAGTTGTTGGAAAATCACATTTCTTGGCAGTAGTTCTTTTGAAAGGAAACATTGCTAATCATTTTTTCCCAAGTTTTTTTTATATATCATTGCTTCTTCGGCTTATCTTTCGTAGTTGCTGGCTCTTTTTTTTCTTCTGTTTATCAAGTGCTTGTTTCATTTATTGGTTTATTTTTTTCAAGTATTGGGGGTTCATTATGTTGTGAATATGGTTTGTTTACAGACGTTGGGGTTATTAAAAATAGAGTGAGAAAAAATAGTTTAAAATGGTTGTAGAAGTGTCAAGCGAGGAAATGAGCAAGTGTGCAGGTAAAAGAGTTCGCTCACCTTCCTCTCGTGAGAGAAAATTTGAATATTGAAGGGAGTGGTATCAGTAGAACAAGGATGCTATAAATGCTCGCAGAAGGGATGTTACCAACAAAGGAAAAAAACTTCAACAAATAATGGACATGTTGGGGTTGATGTTCATGAGTATCATAATATCATGATTGTGTTTGGAATGATAATTTTTCTTAATGTTTTTTAAATTCATGCTCATTGCACCAAATTATATATGTATATGGTTTTTGTAATTGGACTTCTTTTTGCACCTTCCTGTTTTGTAAGAGACCTAACAACCATTGAATAATGAAGAGTCCTCTGTACATAGTTCAAGAAATTTGTCATAGCGAGAACAGTAATCAATTGCAAATGCTTAGTTTGTGGCCTCTCGTTTGCTTGTTGATAGTGATATGGTTCCCTCAAACAATCTAGATAAATGTGGATCAATCTACTGGCAATGTTTGTTGTGGTGTTCCTAGTAGCAACTACTTAGTCAACATTTTCATTCCATCTGAATCTTTGCATACCGCCTCTGCTAAAGTAGTACATGTAGTAAAAAAGATAGTTTAACTTTTTTTTTTCATTGATGAAAAAAATTGTTGATGAGTGTTTTTTCTTCTTCTTTTATTTTTCCTTACCTCAATCTTTTGGTGATAGATTTTCTTTGTTTCTCTTATTTGGATGTGGCGTAGAGAGATCCCTCTTCCAGATTTGAAGCTTGGGGGTTGGGTTCTCAAACAACAATAAATAGAGCGACCGGTGCTCCTGAAGTCAGTGTGTAAGGAAGATTTCATGTTTTTTCGTGCAAACACATGTTTCGGAATATTGAGTTAATCACATCTTTTCCTACAAATGTTTTGTGCGCCTCTCTAATCATTTTATATTGTTATTGTGTTGTGTCAGTTTATTTTCTTTACAAAGCCCACGTTCAAAGAAGTGGGAATTGTAGGCAATCTCAAAATGATTGGGGAATTACTATAATGGAGGGTGGCCAGCACCAAGGCCTTAAAATAGTATGATGATAATAGTATGATTTCTAGGATGGTTGACAATTTACAACAATCTGTTGTAGATGTTGGGCCTTGTATCCCTCCATGTAACTCTGCTGCTAATGTTGTTCACGAGAGGGAAATTGTGCAAACTTCCCCTTTGAGGATTGTGCAGGTTATTTTTCTACTTTCTACATTTTCAATAGTTAAATAAAGAATTTTTTGTTCAATCATTATTTTATTATGTTTAATAATAATGCTTAAATTCAATATTTGATGGGAACCATATTACTAAGAAGCGCAACCTCTATTGGTTCCTTAACTTCTGGTTGGAGAATGCAACAACCAATGAAATTTATATTGTCTTTATTTTGAAATGGTGGTTAGTTCAACAAATTATGTTCTGATTGCTAGAATTCTTCGTTTTCACATAATGTGTTTTCACATTTTTTGTTTGTAGAATGAACATGTTTCTAATGAGGTAAGGGGAGTGGATGTTCATCATTTGATAGGAAGAAATGACATTGGCCATGCTGCAAACATCCCAGTTGTTTATGATCATCAGCAAGTTCGCATACCTTTTGGTAGGGGGAACAAATGTTGTTCTTTTCATTTTAGCGACAACATGCTTGAAACACAGAAACTTTCATTTGAGGCTTGATGAGTTGTCTGATGTGAAAATGTGCCAAGTGTGTAATGAATTCTATTGATGCATACAAGTTTTAAAATGGTAGAAGGGCCCATATGTAAAAGGTGAAAAGGGGAGAAAGGCTTGCATCTTTTTTCCCATTATAACAACATGGATCTAGGCGAGCAGCCTCAAGTTCTAAGAGTTTTGACACAAGTTGAAGAAATTCTCATAGCAAGGGTGAATTTGATACTTCGAGTGTCACATGCTTATGGTGGTCAATATAAATATAGTGCTCATAAAATAAGTTTTCCGCAAGATATTTCCACGATTGCAAAGAAACTTCCTCGTCATGTTGAACAACTTGACTATATTATTGTGAGAGTACATTGCATTGAATAAAGATATTATGAACGTTACGAGAAGAGAAAATGTGTTATGGATGCATTTCTTTACAAAATTCAAATGGAAAAATTATTACAGGGATGTTGAAATTGATATGGACTCAGTTGCATCTCTCCACGTAAGGCCTACTAATGTGTCAACTATGCTACAACATGCTAATAGAAATTTAGATGAAACAAGTTGGGTTAGGGAGGGTATCGAAAGAGAGGATGGTGTTTCCTTGCGGTCCCATCCATCGTCATTTTTGTCGTGCTTACCTAATGATTGCAAGGAGGTTGATCAAATAAGAATATTTATTGAAAATGCAGAAGCGACAGATGCAAAGCCTTCATAATGGCCAGATATTGGTACGTCTCCTAACAATGAATACAATACGAAAGGGTTGTTAGACATGGGATTCTCGACTTTGTTCCTGACTGGAGATGTTGATTGGTTACATCCATGTATTTGCATCATTGAAATGCATGAATATGGTTTACACTTGCAGAGATATTATGATTAAAGATTTAGGAGCCACCCTAGATTTTAGAACTTTATTTTGGATATGATTATGTGACATCGTAGTTAGGGAATGCAAACACTTTTTTTAAGAATGGTTTACATGAAAATACACCTTCAACCATTGAAAAATTACGATAAGAACTTCATGATTTGCCAAATAATAAATTGGATGAAAAATTGATGCAGTTTCGTTCATCCCTAAGGGGTACAAGGGCATATTGGACAAAGTGCCGATCATAGCTGACTAACATGATCACCTAGTTGTGTTTCCCTACTTTGTTTTTCACGCTAACCACAACTGACACAAAGTGGCCAGACTTGCATATTGTCATGCCTTTGAATAACCAATATGGACATCGACATGAGCATGCGAGAAAAGTTTCCAATGTTGTTCAATATACACATATTGTTTCTAATTATATGTACCAAATATTTACTATTTTCGTGAGGTTGTTTTATAGAAAGATCTTGGGGTGAGCGATTTTAGTAGAGGTTTGTTGTGTTGTGTTTTTGTTATGTCATGCTGGAATTTGAACATATTGTTTGGAATTGTTTTATGTTTACATATGCTAATTTCATGTCTCATTTTGTAATGTATGAGTGGAAACATAGAGGCTTTACACACATCCATAGGCTTCTATGGTTTCCTGGGGCTCCTGACGATGAGAGAATGGGTTGGCTGAACTCTTTAAGTCTTGATGCAACAAAGAAGGTTTTTTACAAATATGTTACAAATTGGAATCTATGTGGCATACATCATTGAAATTTCATGATAAAAAGAAGTGTGAATGATGATCCATGCCTCTTAAATACCCAACAAATATTTTCTTGTCAATTGAGTACAGAGACACACGAAATGCGGTGTGAATTCGTGTTTGAGGAAGAAGGGGTCGATCCTTTGTTTATGGTATGAAGCCCCATAGGGGGTTCATTTGGAGTCAACTTTGTATGTCAACGAAAAAAGGAAAAAAAATTGTAACCTGCCTAGAGTGGTGATCGTTTAAATATTCAAAATGTAAATCTTTTGACTATGTGGCAAGCAAATGTTGAATGTCAACTTGTTGTTTCTCTTCATGTTGTGTTGAAATATATTTCCAAGTATGCATCAAAGGTATTTCCAAGTATGCATCAAAGGAATAAATAAGACCTGAAAGTTATCGTGATATGTTAACAAGAGTTGCTTCTGGCAATGCATGTGATGGTCCTGCATTGGCTTCATATTGAAGGTTCCTTGCTGAAACTCTTGTTGGGCGTGATATAAGAGCACAGGAAAGTTGGCATATGTTATTAAAGTTGCCTCTTGTTGTTTGTAGTTGTAAATTTTTCCCTTTGAACATTGGGAAGAAATTTTCCAAAGGATTATAGTACATTCTAAAGACATTTCTTGTGGGAACAACTTTGTAGAGGTTTATCAAACAAGGTCGCATTTTTGGCCCATTTGTTCTGGATTGAAACAAGAAGATCATGGACTTTTGATATTGGCCATAAACAAGAGTAATGGAAGGCAAGGGATTCCCATGCTATTTTTCATGTCTAGCCACATTTTTATGTTGTTCTAGATGAAGTTTTTTAAGAGTTTGAAACATTTTGTTGTTTGGAGTTGTTGTTGTACAAGCCATTTCGTGAATTTTCTTTGGATAATGGTAACATAAGAGAAACAATCATAGAGAACTGGAGGAATTTTAGATATAATGTGTGGCATGTTGATCGCACTCCTGTGCAAAACTAAAATAATGAAGAAGATGTTGAGTCCATAGTGCACGAGGAAAATGTTGATGGATATTGTGAAGAGTGGCAGATTTTCTCTCAAATAGTTTCCCCAAACAATGTGCACATTTCATATATTCAAAACCTTGGTAGAAGGAACTTTGATATTCACCATAATTGGTGGGAAACTTTGTTTTCAGATGAAATTATTTAACAAGAAATCAATTTTATAGAAGACGCAAAGTCTTCTTGTGTTCTTAATATAAATTTTGTTGGGGAGAAATTTTCTTGCCTTCAGAATTATGGAAGAAACAATGTGCTTCTTTTGAAATTGTGTTTCAACACTTTGCTAATGCTCTGGAAGATAGTCCTTTATTGTTGATTATTCAAGGAACTAATGGATCAGGAAAATATTCCCTTATTCATTGTATTTTTCATGCTCTTTCAGCTACAATGTTCAGTGGCAAAAATCCAATATTTTTTCTTGCTCCAAGTGGTTTGGCTGCTTTCAATATACATGGAAAACAATAAACCATGCTTTGAAAATACCTCTTAAAGATATGAAACCACTTAATAGTCAAGCTATATCAAATTTCCAAAATGAAATGAGGCATGTTCATTATATTTTAATTTATGAAATTATCTTTCTTGGGCCTAGGTTGTTTTTGCAAATATATTTGTGTTTTCAAGAGGCCTTTCTGAAAAAGAAGGATTATCCATTTGGTGGAAGGTCAATGATTGTTGTGGGTGATCTTGGGGAGCTTCCTTTGGTTAGGGATAAATCCCTTTATGAAGGAAGAACAACTGGGAAAGTGTTGTGGGAAAGATTCAACCTTGTTGTCACATTGGATAACATTTACAGGAAATGAGGAGATGATCTGAGGCAAACCTCTTTTCGCAAAATTTTAACTAATATAATAAATATTGAGCCTTTTTTGGATGATTGGGATTTTATTATGACATGTGTTGATAGTTTCTTCGATTCTCAACATAAGGATTTATTTGGTTGTTCAGTACACTTGTTTGCAACCAATGATCTCATTAATTTTCACAATCACAAAATGCTCAAATCCTTGAATTTCCTAGTTGGTAGATGTGTTGCAGAATGTGCTAGGAGATCATCTATTGTTGACAGTGATGATGATGTGTTGGATTGTGAGCTCTTGTTGTGTAGTGGTCAGTGTGTCATGCTTATGTGAAATTTGTGTGTGGAAGCTGGTTTGGTAAATGGTGTTGTTGGGTTTGTAGAAGATATATTTTATTCACGTGGTACACACCCGCCTCAACTTCTGTAGTTTGCTACATTTATTTTCAACAAGTACATTAGTGTTCCATTTGACAATGATTGTCCTAATGTTGTGCCGATAACGCCTATTGTAAGAGGGAACCTTAGACAAATGCCATTAAAATTGACCTGGGGCTTGACTATACTTAAGTCACAAGGGATGATTTTGCAATGAGCCACTATAGATATTGGAGAAAGGGAGAGGCAGGGCTTGACCTTTACAAACATATCGAGAGTCATATCGATTAATGGTTTACGGATTTTTCTGCCTTTTTGGTATCAACGCTATACAAAAATGCAAAACAACGCTTATGTCACACTTAGGAAAAAAGAGGAGCGATTGAAGTCTATGTCATTTGAGGTTTTTTTTATCCAGAATTGAGTTGACGGGTATGGTAAAGTGGTCGAAAATGCTATAGATGGTTAATGTTTTCTCCCTCCCATGTTTTAGTTTTTATTTTAAGTTTTTGTTTCTTTATTTTTATGTTGAATGTCTGAAGAAAAAAATCATGTCCGCGTTGTGGTTCATATACCTTGGGTTTTTTATCTTTGTCCATTGGGTTTAATATATTTCCCTTCAATTTACAATGCATTTTAGTTTTTACTATTGATCCCTTTTCTTAATTATTTCATAGAATTTCTAATATTTTCTATGGTTTTATATTCCTTTCTTTATCATATCAATTTGTTATGTTTGTTTATGTTTTAAACCGATATTTGAAGGGTTTAATATTGTTTTAATGGTTTAGTGTTTATCATGTGTTTCAGAAAACGATCAATAGCTCTATATAAATCTTGTTGTTTCTTGCAATTTAAAGATGCAACGTGATCATTTCTTTGTCTTGCTTTCAACCACTTTGTCTTGGTTTCTCATCATTTCAATATATTTTTCGATTGCAAAAGTAAAAAAAATGAGCATTTTCAAAATATTGCATGGGCCTTTGAATTCTTGGTTGTGTTCTGGTTGTTTGATTTGTTTAATGTAACCTGCTTCTGCTCTTCTTTCTCTTTGTTTTTAATGCTCTAATATTTATGCCCATTATTTTTATTTTTTGTTTTGAGAAAACAATATATCAGGGTTTATATACATTTGTTGTATAATTTTAATGTTTTTTTTTTTCTTTCATCTCTCCATAATTTGAATTTTATTTGATCTATGTCCAAGAAATTGTTTATTTCATGTTAAAGCAGATAGAAGAAAAAATTCAGGCTATTTGTTTGTTTCTTTATTTGTGCACTAATTGTTTTACTATCTTTGTGTGGTTGAGATGCAAATATGGACAACCATGATGACATGTATTACATTGAGGTGATCAAATATATTTCTTCAACCTTAATTTTTATTTCATATATTCACAAAAAGCTAGATAAAAAACATTGATTCCATCCTTCTTTTATTAATGAGCATATTCGTGTCTTGGGTGTAATGAAATCAGATGTGAAAACACTATATCATTTGCATGTAAGAGAAGTTTGGAGGAAAACTAGAAGGGATTGGTTGGACAATGTTAAGTATCATGACCATTATCATGTTGATTTGAGTTGATGTTGTTTTTGTCACCGTCTAGGGTGTGTTTTGGAATAGTATTGCATGAATTAGTTGTGTAATCATTGAGTATTTGAATTTCATTTTTTGTTTGTGAATTTGTAAATGTTAAAATATTTGAAATGAATGACTGTCTATATATAGATTTCAATAAAATCTGAATAAATGTTTTACTTTCTGAGTTGAAATGTGAGGAAATTTGATTTCCTTGTGATTATTGTTGCCATGTGTTATATTGTTTGTCAATTTTATTTTGTTATTCTCAACTTTATTTGGGTCTTGATTTTTTCATAGTTTGTTTTTCATGGAATTTAATGTTGTTCCATTATATTCAATAATTTATTCATTCGTTTATTGAGAATTTGAATTTCTTGTTAGTTTTGTTGAATGCATTTTGATTTATACGATAAGAAACCCAACTTTTGCTATTGTGAAAGATATTGTTTCTTTCAACAACTTCACATTATGAAATATTGTCAACTATGGTTCATTATTGTTTTGTGTCAAAGATTGTGTGAAGATCAAAATAAAGCATGGACAACCATTGTCTGATGTTTCATTGTGAAAAATCTTATACGAAAGCTACTTAATCATACCAGAGCTTTGCATTATGAAACCTCTTCTTTAGTGAAAAATGTTCCGTTGTGAACTATTGTCGAAGATGTTTATTTAATGGTTTAAATATTTATGTCTTGACTTTATAATATTTGGGCATAGGTTTACTGCTATTTTCTTGGATTTATAAATCCTCTAGTTTTGAATTTTGATCCCATGGGTTTATTAATGTAATGGTCCATATTCCTAGGGTTTAATATTATTGATAGGGGTTATAATATTAATCCTAGAGTTTAATATAAATCTCTTGGGTGTACAATCATGCTCAACCATGGTTAGCAATGGCCCAATGTTATGTCATGACAAGATTATCTGAATATGAAAATAAACAAGCATGGTCAACAATGGTTCAATGTTGAATTACAACAAAAATTGTCTTTGGATTCTCTCCAGCTGGAAAGGACCCATGGTCAACCATGTATATTTTAGGCTTTATAATATTTATCTTAGGGTTTATATACCTTGGGTTTATAATTTTTCTCCATCAGGTTAATATTCCCTTGGGTTCATAATATCATTCACTTAGGTTTATTAATGTAAGGGTTCATATTGCTAGGGTTTAGTATTATTCTCTTGGCTTTAATATTATTCCATTGGGTATATAATCCCTTTGATTTTCAATATTAATCCCTTCGGTTTATAATCCCTTCAAGCATTCTCTCCATGTTTACATGAACCGTGGTCAACCATGGTAAACCCTGTATACTTTAGGATTTATAATATTTATCTTAGATTTTATATACCTTGGATGTATAACTTTTGTCCCTTGGGTTTATTACTTCCTTGGTTTGATAATATCAATCCCTTGGGTTTATTAATCTAAGGGTTGATATTCCTAGGGTTTAATATTATTCCCTTGGGTTCAGTATTATTCCATTTGGTTTATAATCCCTTTGATTTTGAATATTAATCCCCTAGGTTTATAATATCAATAATGGTAAACCATGGAGAATCATGGTCAACCATGGTCAATCATGGTTAACCATGTTTTACAAAATCGAACATGGTCAACTATTGTCAATCATGTTCAACCATGGTTGATTGCTACATTGTGACAAAGATTTCCTCGACATGAAAATCAACCATGATCAAGCATGGTTAACCATGGTCCAAGATTAGTCATGGCCAACCAAGGTCAACCATGGTAAAATGTCACATTGTGACAAATATTGTCATGATAAGAAAATCAAACATGTTCAACCATGGTGCATTGTTGTATTATGACAAATATTGTGTTTATATGAAAATCAATGAAGCATGGCAAACCATGTGTGAACGTCGCACTGTGATGAAGATTGCCTCCATATGGAAATGAACCATGGTCAAACATGGTCAACCATGTATATTTTAAGGTTTATAATATTTATCTTAGGGTTTACAATTTTTATCCCTTGTGTTTATTATTCCCTTGGGTTCAGAATATTAATCCATTTGGTTTATTATCCGTTGTGTTTATTGTTCCGTTGGGTTCATAATATCAATCCCTTTCATTTATTGATCTAAGTGTTCATATTGCTAGGGTTTAATATTATTCCCTAAGGGTAATTCCATTGGGTTCATAATCCCAATAGATTATAATAGTAATCCCATGGGTTCATAATCCCAATGGATTATAGTAGTAATCCCTTGCGTTTGTTATTCCATAGGGTTTACAATATCAATCCCTTGGGTTTATTATTCCATTTTAGTTATAATATCAATCATGGTCAACAATGCAAAAACATATCTGACCAACTTAAACGATGGCCAAATGTCGCTTTCATAAAATCAACCATACTCAACCATGTTCCACTGAACCATTGTGGCAAAGATTATATCGATTTGAAAAAAAATCATTGTCAAGGATATTCAACCATGGTCAAAGGTCGCATTGTGATAGCTATTATGTAAATATGAAAATCAACCATGCTCAACAATTCTCAATGATGTATATTTTAGGGTTTATAATATTTATCTTAGGGTTTATATACCTTGGATTTATAATTTTGTTTATTAGCCACTTGGCTTTATTATGCATTGGATTAATATTGCTCCCTCGAGTTTACAATCCCTTGGGGTTTTATTATTCACATGTTGGCTATATTACAAAACTTTGATTTATAATATCAATTCCTTGGGTTTATTTATCTAGGGTTCATATTTGTAGTGTATAATATTATTAAAAGGCTTTTCAGTTGATTCCATTAGGTTGATAATACCTTGTGGTTTTAGCATTAACCCCTTGGGTTTATTATTGTATTGGATTTATATCAATTCCTTTCGTTTTTTAGTCCAAGTGTTTAATAATATTCCTAAGGGTTGATAATTAGCAACCACATTTATTAATGCGGTTGGTAAGAAATCCAAGCGATTAATAGTACAAACTAAATGGATTATACATTAAGTTAATAAACATTACTATATATCAACAAAGTCTAGTTAATATACATTAGTGTGCGTAATGATAATGTACACACACTAAAGTGCATTAATGCACAGTAATGTGCATTTACATACATTAATATATAGATTAACATTTAAATACATTTGTACAGTTAATGTACATTTGAGAGATATAAATGGAAAGTATTGTATATTGATGTTCATATAAATGTGTATTTATAAATGTAGTTGATATACACCTATCGACGTTTATCAACTACATTTATTTATGTGGTTGTGCTACTAAATATTTGGTAAGCATTTCCTATTGCATACCTCATTTAAATTACACATCAAAACAACATATACCCTTCTTTCAGAATTTATGTAACTTCCAATGGATGGCTAGGTGCTCTTGTGGCTTTAGATCATCATGGCCCTCTACTTTCACAACTATTCAAATCCTAGTTACATAACAAAACATTTCATGAATAGTTCATATTTTTTATATTTGTACATAAATAATTCATAATTGTACATCAAATTGTCAATATACATGCAACGAAGAAAAGCCATTACCATTACCTGATCCACAAAATTACACTAATCATACACTTCAGTTAAGAAACAGGTGCAATCAATCCTCCTCTCCACATGTTGGGTCCTAGTAAAGAATGCCTAATAGTTGAGGATCGCTTAAAATTATTATTTTCCAAATTTTGTGACAAAAGTTGAATGGAAAGTTAAATCCAAAAGTTTTTTGTGTACCAAGTTTGTCTTTTTCCCTTACAAAAACACCATAGATGACAATTGTACATTTTTACACAATTTAAGTGGACGTTGGATGCCTTAAGATTTCAATAAGAAATCATATAAATTAATTTAGTTTGTTGCGATAATTAATATTAAATTTATTTTAATTTTGAGATTTGACAATCAAAATGACTTCATGTGCAGTTTATTATATATATTAATATATATATATATATAATATTGATATATATATTAATTTAAATAGTTATAATTATGTTATAGTATGCATTTTAATAAGAGGATATAGGTTCAAATTTATAAGGGTTGAATATCTATTATTTTATAGATTTTTTTTTTTCTTTTTTCATGGTGAATGGGTAATGTTTTCACATATTTTAATAGTCAAATTGTTATTTTTTTTCAAACAAAAAAAAAATTATTTTTATTGAAAAATAAAAGTAGTTGCAATTCCATAGTTTTGTAGTTCTTTACATTCCATAGTGTATTTATGCTAAGAAAAAGCTTCTTCCTTCAAAAATGTGAAAATAGGATTTAAATACAACAAACTGGATTACAAGATATTCTCAGTCAGCCTAATACATATTCGAATTTCAAACATAGTAGCTCCATACAACTTCTGAAATAAAAAAGCACATTGTCTCTAGCAAAACTAAAGTTTTTATCTACTAATGACCAAGATACGAAAAACTATATTTCACCAAAATCTGGAGATTGCAAATAGTATAAGCACAAAAACCCGATAAGGTAAACCTTGGTTTGAATCCTTTGTGATGGAAGTAGCATCCCTTGCAACCAAGAAAAATTTCATTGAAAGAGACTTGTAATTCGAGTAACTAGGAAGAAAAAACAAAAATGTTGACCTCTATAGGAAGAAAAAACCTAAGCTGTGAAGACTTCCATTAAAAAAGGTCTTGTAGCATATAGCATGAGTTTTGAATAGTCAAATTGGTATGTCGATGTGGATTCCTTGTTCTACATATAAGGGTGTCTCATATACCAATTTGATTTCTAAATTGGCGATGACCTTAGAATTATATTATCTTTATTATTATATTTATATATCTTGTATCCTGATGGGGTAACCATGTGATTGGTAAAATGGGATGTCATCCCCTATACCCTATTTCAAATCGCATGGTGGGACATATTTGTTTATAGTGGTAGCCCCTATGTCTGGTCTTAGGCCTCCCCTGGATTACTCCAACAAGTTATCAATTCACCATGGTAAGAAAAAAAAATAATAATAATAATTATTATTATATATTTTATCCTTGTGGGACGACTGAGTTGTTGGAAGAATGGGATATTATCCCCTCTACCCAGTTTCAAATCCCATGGGGGAACATCTTTGGCTTATTTTGATAAGGCTCAGGGAGTAGAATCCCCCACACTCATGGAGTCTCGACGCTTATTAAGTCATAAATTTCTCATATATCTAGCTTATGGGTTGTTGGATATACCCTTGGTGTTATACTAGAAACCGCTAGGTTTGATCTTAGGCCTCCCCCAGATTACTCCAAAGAGAACTTGATTCACCATGGTTAAAAGAATCTCCCAATTCTCTCCTAATGGGACGATTGAGTGGGTGGCACAATGGGATGTTACCCCCTCCACCTGGTTTCAAATCCAACGATGGACATCTTAGGTACATTATGATAAGGTTAAAGGAGTAACCCGACCCCCTCCCTCCCCCACCCTTATGGAGTCTCAACTCTTGCTGAGTCATGAATTCCTGGTATATCTCAGTTTCAAATCCCACAGGGGGGCATCTTTGGCCCATTTTGATAAGGCTCAAGGAGTAGGCTCTCCCACCCTCATGGAGTCTTGGGTTTTTCTAAGTCATATATTCCTAGTATATATAGCTTATGGGTTGGTGGATATACTCTTGGTGTTATAGTGGCAACTAGTAGGTTTGATATTGGGCCTCGCCCAAATTACTCCAACGAGTTACCAATTCACCATGGTAAAATAATAATAATAATAATAATAATAATAATAATAATAATAATTATTATTATATTTTTAGTCTCCTCATGGGATGACTGAATAGGTTTCACAATGGGATGTTATCCCCTCCACCTAGTTTCAAATCCCACGAGGGGACATCATTGGCTCATTGTGATAAGGTTAAAGGAATAGACTCTCCCACCCTTGTTGTGTGTGGAGCATGATTGTTCAGAGGTCTTTCTTTCAGCTGGATGTATACCCCAGGAAGTTTGTACACCCCTCCATGTGGGGGGTGCATGGGGGACTTGTCCCCCCCTGGCTAGGGGGTCCGAGGGCCATCGGTCCCTCGGCGGGGGTTTTGGGGGCAGCGCCCTCGAAGCTAAAAGTAGATGTAAAATTGCCTTGTAAAAGTATAGTAATTTCTAGTCAATCTGGGCCATTCATTAGGTGAATGATCTCATAGTAGAAATTATGTTTAGTTTAGGGTTTTTCCCCTTGAAGGCAACCCCTCTCTTTGTATGAGGGCATTGTATTGAGGTTATGATATAGATGTGTATTCTCTGAGCAAGAAACAAAGAGGTGATACTGTGAGAGAAAACAAAGGATATTATAGTGGATTTGATGTAGGTTCTATCTTTTCATTTTGCTGGATAATAGAAAGGAAGGACTGGCTGTTCGAGGTGGACATAGCCCAAACTAGGTGAACCATGCATATTTGTGTCTCTCTTGTTTTATAAGTTTTCGTTGTTTATATTTCTCCAATATTTTATGTGTTCCATTGCTCCGTAATATATAATTTTCTAACAACTGGTATCATAGCCAAAGGTCTATTTGGCTAATAAACTCACAGGAAAGAAGGGTTCCTCGTATGAGTGGAAGCAACGGTGGAAGATGGTAAGTTTAGGGTCGAAAAATTTAATGGCCAAAACTTCTCGCCATGGAAGATGCAGATGGAATATTATCTGTATCAGAAAGATCTATACCTACCATTGGGCAAAAAAATTAAGATGCCAACCGTTATGACAGATGAAGAATGGAACCTTCTCGATAGAAAGGCACTCAGAACAGTACGATTGTGCCTCGCAGTGTCGGTCGCCTTCAACATTTCGAAGGAAACAATGACAGAGGGTTTGATTAAGGCGTTGGAGAAACTATATGAAAAACCCTCGGCCTCAAACAAGGTATTTATTATGAAACAGTTATTTAATATGAAGATGTTGGAAAGTGGATTTGTTGTAGACCATTTAAATGATTTTAATACTATTACAAGTCAGTTATGTTCTATAGGGGTAAACTTTGATGATGAAGTTAGAGCTCTATTATTCTTGTGCTCATTACTAGAAAGTTGGAATGGTTTAGTAATGG
>APFE030005866.1:73426-122434 GCA_000404065.3 Pinus taeda
TATGATAGTTGAATGATCTTTATTACCAGTTATTGTTTGAAATCTCTTTAGATCACATAATAGAAGATATACACCCCGGGTTAGCGTAGATTAGATGTGTTTTTTCTCATTAGATTACAATAGCATAGAGTTAGTTTAAGAATCTGAATTAAATTAGCTTTAAAGTACTCTTAGATAAGCATTATCCAACTCTACACACACACACACCCTTAGATTGGGAAACTGGTCCCATTATCCCCAGTCAGACCCGCTATACCAAACGGATAAGGAGCTGCCAACCAAGGTCCGGACTGGGTGGGTATCCCCCTTGTTGTCGACCTGATTTTCGGGGCTTCAACAGGGCTCTAACCATAGGGAAGGAGGCTTGTGCATGCGATTGGAGGGATATAACCACACCGTAGCCTTTTCATCACTGCGCTTGTGGGCCCAGGTCAGTGAAAAAATAATCTAGGCTAGGGATTGGGTACCTAAAGTGGTTATTTATCTCTTGGGTGGTTTGTAGTCTTTGAGGAAGGTGATGAAGGTTTAAGCTTGTAGGTCGCACTTCCTTAACTTAAATTTGGAGGTTAGGTCATTTCATAGCGGTTCTCCACTTCAAATTTACCTAGAGGGCTTGTGAAAGAGGGTAAATTTGGGGTGACAGTGTTACATCCGCCCACGTCTCAAGAGCTTCATGGAGAAAACCATTTCCACCCCCAACCCTTGGGATTTTCTTGAGACCACCTCACTCGGCACAGCGTACCGATACACTATCAAGATCGAGCAGAAGTTTAAATAGAAGAAGCGATACTTGGATCTACAAATCCGAAGCAAGGAAAAGGTGCCCCCAAACCACTGAACAAAGGACAAATCCAAGGCTAGGTGTCCCAAGACAAAGCGTCAAAGCTACAAAAAAAAGAACAACACCACGAAGACGAAGAAGGACACAGGAAAGTGGTGTGAGTTCCATAAGGGTTCCACTCACAACACAAGTGAGTGTTGGGCCAAGCAGTCACTAGTGGTCGAGTTAAAGTCTTCAGAATCATATGCATGTTCAGACTCTGAGTCAGAACCTGATAAGGGGAATGAAAAAGGGAAGCATATTATCGATGCAGAGCCCAATGCCATTGTTGCCACCATGAAATCCAGAAGGAGGAACCCGAAGATCTAGAGGAGGAGCGCCTCTTCCACTCCCAAATGTGGGTAAAGGGTTCCCAACTATAGTTCATTGTTGACATCGGGAGCTAAAAGAACCTCATTTTAGCAGAGGTCATGAAGTAGTTGGGCTTACTGCCCACAGCACATCCACAACCATACACCATCGAGTGGCTTCACCAAGGACGAGATCTTCGCATGAGCTAGCATTGACGCCTTCCATACAACATCAAGCCCTTCATGGATGAGGTATTGTGTGACGTTGCTACCCTTGATGTTTGTGATGTATTATTAGGCCAGCCATACTCGTGGAAGCGACATGATGTATATGAGTCAAGGCCTCCTGCTATTATTGTTACTTTGGGAAATAAGTTGTACAGGATACCGGAGGTAGCACCGCCTACCGCCATCTCTTTGGTTACTGAAAAACAATGTAGTAATGATTTGATAATGAGATATAAGACAAATAATAAGGTATTACAAACTCATGTGCATGGATTTGCCTATGTTATTTTATGCAATGGATCGATCAGATTGTGAAATACACAGAAAATGAAGCAGTAAACAAAACCATAATAGACAACACATAACATAGCAAATTTAATGAGGAGTTCACCCAATACTCCTGGGCTACATCTCCTGGTCCAGCTTCAGTGGTGACCTCTCTATTATGTCTTCAAGCATAGTTTTACAACAATATGAGCTCAATTTGAGACTCAATACACAATAGATACAACAGTAAGATTTTGCTTGAACCTCTCAAGCCTTCTCTTAGTACACATACTCTCTTAATCACTCTATGTCTCGGTCTTGGCTCTGTCTCAGCACTGCCTGCTCAGTCTTCTGTTTTTCCATGGCTTTAAAGCCAGACTATGTTGCCTGTTCGTTTCAGCTTCTTAGCTTTCTGTCTCCCCGACCTCTGCCTGCTCAGATCCCTTTTTAGGCATTAGCAATCATTGCTAAATACCCCCAAGGATGGTGGCCACCTGTACTATAACGGGACAGGTCATCGGGCCTTTGAAATCCTTTGAAATGCCAAAAACGATCGTTTTCTGTTTCCACAGAGAAACACTGCAAAACTATGAAATTCCGCCAAAACACTGTTCATTTCGGACTTCAAAATTCCTTAAATACGGTCTATTCCACTATCGGGTCTGTCCTTAATCGCTATCGCAAGTCACTTCGGCCTGGTTCCCTTTGTATTTTAAAAATACGTTAACATCATGAAAATAACGTAAAACTGGCTTATGGCAGATCTGAAATAATATACAATAGCTTTAAGGAACCCATTCAAGTCCATCTTATCACATCGACGCTTCATCCTTTGTATTTCGTTTAATAAATGAAATACGCAATACATTAAAAATGCCTTTTCTGCGGATCTCAAATCTTATGCGATAATATTTATATAACCATCGGGTTCGGTTCATCGGATCGCACATATATATGTGTATATAGCCCGCTCCTCTGTGTAGCCCCAATTGCGATATCACGATGCGATTGATTGCAATCGCATATCGCGATAACCCCAGGCCATTGTAAGTGCTCTTGTAATCTTCGATAGTGATTTTGCGATGCAATGTGGGTCATCGATCTGCACGCTTGCTCAATAGTCCTAGTTGACTTTGTCGATCGTCGTCGCAAGTTTTATATGGTCTGCACCGATATCCGTTGATTCCAACCACCAATTGCGATTCGCCGATCAGATCTAGACAGTTGATCGGCTAGATCTGACGGCTACTATGCATTCACTATTCAGACCTCTGATACTCTCTTTTTCACTGTTTTCATGTATTTTTGGCCTCCTGATAGTGTTTTTCCCCCATTCTCAAGATTTTTCTCATGTGATCGTTTTGATGTTTGGCATGATTTTAAGAGGTTTTGAAGACTTAGAGAGCATTCTAGGATCCATTTGGATCACGCCTTCCCATTGAAAAAGGCTTTTGGACCACCAAAAGTTGGTTTTCAAGCATCGCTCAAGTGAGGATATAGCTGCCTCATTTCCCCAATCTCTATCCATTTTGCACTGCTAGGTTTTGAACCTTTGAGCCCGATCCTAAGGTACTTAGCATCCCCTCTACGCGTGGTTCTCACCTTCCTTTCTAGAACTGTATCTTCCTACAGCTCATTGAGATATTCAAGAAACAGATCATCAATGGAAGGCAATTGACTTTGCTCTTCGGGATCTTCAATTAATGAAGGTTCAAACAGTCTTAAGTTTTTTTCATTTACCATTGAATAGATGTGCATGTATGCTGGCAGATCAAGGCGAAAATCATTCTCACCAATTTTCTCAAGTATCTTGAAAGGCCCATACCTTATTGGCGTCAACTTCTTTCCTTCACCTTGCATTCTATCTTTGCTAATAGCTAGACTTGATCACCAACTTGGAAGTTATGCTCCATCTGATGCTTATCATGCCTTGCCTTGTACTTGTCTTCGCTCTTTTCCAGCTGTTCCTGCACTGCCTAGTGAATTTCTTGGATCTTTTCAATGAACCTAGTTGCTTTGTCCACATCACTGTGTCCATCAACTGTTATGTCTTTACTAAAGACAAAATCCAAGGGAGACCTTGGTGTAAAACCAAAACAAGTCTCAAAAGGAGATCTTTGTGTAGAAGAATGTTTAGCACGGTTGTAAGCATGTTTCACATAACATAAATGTTCATCCCAAAGCTTGGGATGCTTGCTGCAATAACCCCTCAGCAACTGGATCATTATCCTATTGACCACCTTTGTTTGGTCATCTGTTTGTGGATGAAAGGTTGTGCTTTTCTTCAGTCTGGTGTCCATTAATTCCGGCAGACTTGACCAAAACTCCCCAACAAATTGGGAATCTCGATCAGATACTATGGAAGTGGGCAACCCAAAATGCACCCAGACATGCTGAAAGAACAACTTCGATGTTTGCTCAGCTGTAATTTGCTTGTTACAAGGTATTAAAATACACATTTTGCTAAACTTGTCCACAATAACATATAAATAGTGATGTCCCTTTCTAGATTTTGGCAATCCCCCAATAAAGTCCATGGAAACACTTCCCAAGGATGGGAAGGAACTGGTAGTGGAGTGTACAAGCATAATTTTCTATTGTTGGGCTTGCTTTTAGCACACATGGTACAACCTTTAATATATCTAGAAACTGTTTCATGCATTTTTGGCCAATAACAGAATCTTTGCAGCTGTGCAACTGTTTTACTTAAACCAAAATAACTTGATATCAGAGAAGTATGTGCTTCCCTGATTATGTTAATTCTTTCAGTTTGTGGAATGCATAGCTTTCCCAAATGATACAAGAGTTGGTCCTTAACATAATAGTCCAATTCTTCTACTTTTTTGCCATGACATAAAGTTGCATATACATCTTTAAAATCTATATCTTGAGCATATTGTTCAATGTAGCTTTTATGCAATACTAAGGCATGCTTAAGGATAATAGATGCATTTATAATTGGTCTGGATAACATATCTGCAATTTTATTGTGTATGCCCTTTTTATATCCGATGACTAGATGAAACTGTTGTAGGAAACCCATCCACCTATAGTGTCTTGATTGCTGCAATTTAGTTTGTGAGTGTAAATACTAAAGTGGTTGATGGTCAGTATGTATAACTGTTTCGTTGCCCATTAAGTAATGTTTCCACTTTTTTACACTTTGTACTAATGCATACAATTCTTTATCATATGTGGGATAATTAACTACTGCAGAATTAAATGTCTCATAATGATAACATATGTGTTTACCATGTTGCATCAACACTGCTCCTATGGCATAGTCATTGGCATCTGTTTCAATCTCAAATGGTCTTTGAAGATATGGCAATGCTAGTACTGGTGTTGTACTAATTTTTTCTTTCAAGGTGTCGAAGGCTTTCTGTTGTTTGCCTCCCCACTGAAACACCTTGTTCAATCCTACCAAAGCATGTAAGGGAGTTGCAATTAAGGAAAAGTTAGCAACAAACTTTCTCCAATATTGTGTTGCTCCTAGGAAGCTTCTAACTTCTGTAGCAGATTTCGGTTTAGGCCAGTTTACAATGACTCCAACCTTAGAGGGATCTATCTTCAATTCACCACCCCCTACAATATGATCTAAATAATTAAAAGATGTTTTGCCAAATTCACATTTTGATAAATTAATATAGAGATTTTCTTTTTTCAAAACATCTAGAATCTACTTTACATGCTTCAAATGTTTTTGCCATGTTTTACTAAAAACAAGAATGTCATCTAGATATACAATTATAAAATCATCAATAAAAGGCCTGAGTACATCATTCATAACTCTCATGAAAGTGGCAGGAGCATTAGTCAAGCCAAAAGGCATAACTAGCCATTCATACATCCCTAGCTTTGTTTTGAAAGCAGTCTTCCATGCATCTTGCTCTGCTACTCTGACCTAATGGTAACCGCTACGTAAGTCCAACTTGGAAAAGTAAATAGCTTCTTTCAACTGATCTAATAGATCATCTATGCGAGGAAGGGGATAATGATTCTTGATCGTTATTTCATTCAGTGCTTTATAGTCACTGCACATCCTCCATGAACCATCCTTCTTTCTCACCAACACAATTGGAGATCCGCATGGTGATGTGCTTGGTCTTATGAACCCTTTCTTGAGCAGCTCCTGTACCTACTTCTTGATTTCTGCATTCTCTAAAGCGAATAACCTATACATTCTGATGTTAGGCAATGAAGCATCTTGCTACAAATGAATATCATGTACAATTTCCCTTTTGGGTGGCAGACCTTTAGGTTCTTGAAATAAGATATCATATTCTGAAACAACTTTTTCTAAATCAGCTTTCTATTTAGCATCACAGCCTTCAAATACATTGGTTTTATTAGGGGTCTTTTCCTTTACAACCATCAGTAAAAATTGCTTGCATGAATTTACAATTCTTTTCATCTGCCCTGAGTTAATGAGAGTGTAGTTATTTTTGAGCTAATGAGCTCTTACAATATATTCTATTCCATCTTTTGTGAGTTTATAATTATTTTCGGCTCTATAGAAAATGGCTTTTCTATCATACAAGTCAGGACTTCCTAAAACAGTACCACATATATCCAAGGGAACTATGTCTAAGTCAACCTCATCTACAAATGTTGACCCAAATGCAAATTTAAGTTTACATTGTTTAGACACTTGTAGTTTTGCTTTATCACATTCCCAACCTAATGGATATGGCTTCTTGTGAGGTGTGGTTAGCAGTCCCAACTTCTTTACAATTGCTTCAGAAACCAAGCTTACTTGTGAACCACTATCAAATAAAGTATCAATCTTTTGATGCTCGAAATAACTCTAATATGAAAAAGCTCATGCCTTTCCCTCTCATTTTCTTCACAATCAATAGTATCTGCATAACTACTAGTTGATGCTTCAGAATTTTTACCTTTTATACCTGTAGTTGTGATTGTTGTTTCATCACTTGAATATGACCCCAAATCTTTCTGAATAGCTGCAACAATCTTCTTCTTTTTGCCATCGAAATTCTTGGGTTTCAACTCTGGATGCAAAGACCAACAATGTTCATCATCATGTCCATCCTTCTTGCAATGAGTGCATGAAGGTTTGTCTTTCTGTACAACATTTGTCTTCCTCTCTTTCTAGTTATGCTTTCCCTTTTCCTTGTTCTTACTTGAAGTGGGTTTTAATGATACCCCAATATCTGGGTTCACATTCTTGCCCCTAGCCTCTAGATGTGTAGCCTGAACAGATACCTCATATATGCTAGTAGGGTTAAACATGAGAATGGTGTGCCTCAAATAAGTATGCAGACCACCTATATACTTCAGCGACGTTTCAGGTGAGTCTAAAGAAATGTCTAGAATTAAAGCTCTTTTTCTAAATTCTTGGGTGTAGCTTTGTACACTTTGCCCCTTTAATTGTCGAAGTGTTTGCCAACTCATCATGGCTTGCTGCATATAAGCTAGTGGATAGAACTGTTTTTTAATGGCATAAACAAATTCACTCTAGGTAGAAAGAATTTTACCATGTTTCTTCAAATCAGCTTGGGTCTTGCCTTCCCACCATACCAAGGCAGTTCCTCCAAGGCGTAGGTTGGCCAGCTGAATTTTACTCCTGTCTGAATCAATGTTCTGCACCCTACAATACACATCAATCTGTCTAATCCAGTTATCTAGCTTCTCTACATTTAATTCTCCATCATATATTGGCAAATCAAATTTAACATCTAATTTAATCAAAGATGTTTTCTTCTGGTTATTTTCAGGGATATCAGGAGGTGTTGTTTGAGGAGGCTCTTTTCCTTTCCCTTTGCCTTCAAAATGGCCATCTAGAAGAGGTTCCTCCACTCCCTTATCTTGTTTGGAGGTGGAAGAATCTTCACTTCGACCTTTCATAAATTCTTGATACATCTCCTCTACCATGGCTCTCATGGTCATGAAACTATCCATGAACTGAGAGTTTGATTCCAAGGGACTTTCTTCTGCCATTTTCCTCCTAGGATAGACTCTTCCTATTTGTAGGTTAGCTTCAACCAATTCTCCTTCTCCTAATTTGAGCTTTGACCTAGTTATCATTCACCAATCTAGCACAAGCTTGTCTAACCTTAGCAACCTAAAGCTTTGATACCACTTGATCTGATAATGAGATCTAAGACAAATAATAAGATATTACAGACTCATGTGCATGGATTTGCCTATGTTATTTTATGCAATGGATCGATTAGATTGCAAAATACATAGACAATGAAGCAATAAACAAAAAAATAATAGACAACACATAACACAACAAATTTAATGAGGAGTTCACCCAATACTCTTGGGCTACATCTCCTGGTTCAGCCTCAATGGTGACCTCTCTATTATGTCTTCAAGCAGAGTTTTACACCAGTATGAGCTCAATTTGAGACTCAATACACAACAGATACAACAGTAAGAGTTTGCTTGAACCTCTCAAGCCTTCTCTGACTACACAGACTCTCTTAATCTCTTTGTCTCTGTCTTAGCTCTGTCTCGGCACTGCCTATTCTATCTTCTGTTTTTCCATGGCTTTAAAGCCAGACTGCATTGCCTGTTCGTTTCAGCTTCTCGACTTTCTATCTCCCCAACCTCTACCCACTCAGATCTCTTTTTAGGCATTAGAATTCATTGCTAAATGCTCCCGAGGATGGTGGCCACCTGTACTGTAATGGGATAGGTCATCGAGCCTTTGGAATCCTTCAAAATTCCAAAAATGATCGTTTTCTATTTACACAATGAAACGCTGCAAAAATGTGAAATTCTGCCAAAACATTGTTCATTTCGGACTTCAAAAGTCCTTAAATATGGTCTATTCCTCTATCGGGTCCGTCTTCAATCACTATTTCAAGTCGCTTCGGCCTAGTTCCCTTTGTAGTTTAAAAATATGTTAAAATCGTGAAAATAACGTAAAAATGGCTTATGACGGATCTGAAGTAATATACAAGCTTTAAGGAACCCATACGGGTCCGTCTTATCGCATCAACGCTTCATAATTTGTATTTTGTTTAATAAACGAAATACACAATACATTAAAAATGCCTTTTTTGCGGATCTCAAATCTTATGTGATAATATTTATATAATTGTTGGGTCTAGCTCATTGGATCGTACATATATATGTGTATATATCCCGCTCCTCTGTGTAGCCCCGATTGCGATATCACAATGTGATTGAACACAATCGCATATCGCGATAATCCCAGGCTATTGTAAGTGCTCTTGTAATCCTTGATAGCGATCCTATGATGCAACGTGGGCCGTCGATCTGCGCGCTTGATCGACGATGCTAGTTGACTCCTTTGGTTGCCTTCACAAGTTTTATATTGTCTCCACTGATATCTGTTTATTGCCACCGCCGATTGTGATTCGTCGATCATATATGGACCATTGATTGGCTAGATCTGATGGCTTCTGTGCATTCACTGTTCAAACCTCTGATACTCTGTTTTTCACTGTTTTCACATGTTTTTGGCCTCCCGATAGTGTTTTTAATCCATTCTAAGGGTTGTTCTCATGCAATCGTTTTAATCTTTGGCATGATTTTAAGAGTTTTTGAAGACTTAGAGAGCATTCTAGGATCCATTTGTATAAAGTAAGCTCATTTCCAAAACCGGGAAATTTGTTTTCCTAATGATATGCCCTCAAGGAAAGAAGAAGATGGTGACCACGACCTCCAAAAAGGGCCCCTCCGCATGACAACTATAGATGGACAAGGTCATGGAGGAGTACGAGGACATCTTCACCTCTACTGCAAGGGTTCCTCTACACTGTCAGGCCAAGCACTCCATCGATTTAATCCCAGGTGCGCTACTGCCCAATGGACCAATCTATCGGCACTCCATTCTGGAGAACGATGAAATCAAGAGGCAGATTCAAGATCTATTGCAAAAAGGTCACAACCGACCGAGTTCATCAGCCTGTGGGAGCTCGATCGTGTTTGTACAGAAGAAGGATAGGACTTGGAGACTCTGTATTGACTATCGGGTGCTAAACAAGATCATTGTCTGGAATAGGTACCCAATCCCATGGATTGATGACCTTCTGGACCAACTGAAGGGGGCAAAATATTTCAGCAAGATTGATTTGAAGTCAAGACATCACCAAGTACCAATTGAACCCTTCGATGTGTGGAAGACTGCCTTCAAAGACAAGGAGGGCCTTTTTGAATGGTTGGTTATGCCTTTCAGGTTAGCGAAAGCTCATGCAACCTTCATGAAGCTAATGGATGATATCTTGCGGCCATTCACCAACTCATTTGTAGTAGTATACTTGGATGACATGTTGATGGAAGAGCACCTCCACCACATCCAACAGGTTCTCCAAACACCGCGTCAACACAGCTTATGTGCCAATTTGGAGAAATGCACTTTTGGCATGACCCAAGTTCAGTATCTGGGATACATTATTGATGAACAGGGGGTGCATGTGGATCTAGCCAAGATCCAAGTCACTCGGGATTAGTGATCTCCAACCACTCTGACAGAGCTCTGCAGCTTTCTGGGTCTTGCCAACTTCTACCATAGGTTCGTGTTGGGATTTTCTCATATCACTTAGACCTTAAGTCAAGTCACCAAGGGAGGAGTGAAAGAAAAATTCTTTTGGTCTGAATCTCAACAGAAGGCATTCACAGAGTTGAAACATCGCCTCTACTCGGCACTAGTGCTCGCATTACCAGACTTGCAACAACCATTTGAGATCGAGACAGATGCCTCTGACTATGCTATTGGGGCAGTCCTTACTCAACACGGGCATCCATTGGCATATCACAGTGAGACACTTTCAGACACAGTCCAGAAGTATCCCACTTATGCCAAAGAGATGTATTCCATTGTGCAGGCATGTCGACAATGGAAGCATTACATGTTGGGGAAGGAAACGGTCATCCACATAGACCACCAACCCCTACAGTTCATACAAACACAAGGGAAGTTGTAGAATGATCACCATCAGAAGTGGTCCATATATCTACAACAGTTCCATTTGAATATCAAGTATAAGAAGGGCAACACCAATAATGTTGCAGGTTGCCTCAGTCGACCACCGATCATGGCGTTAACCACCGTGCTCAACTCTTGTGGGCACGAGACTTCTAATTGGCCACTTCTCTACAAAGGTAACCCAGAATTCAACCACACATACCATACACTCTTGGAGGGTTAGCATGTTCCATATTTTCACGTCCAGGATGCCCTTTTATGCCATCTGGGTCACCTTTGTGTTCCTTCAAGTGAGCGTGGCAAGATGATTTAGGAAGCACACTACAGTCAAGTTGTTGGGCATTTCGGGGTCAAGAAAACAGTGGCAGTACTGCAAAAGTATTTCTATTGGCCAAATCTTCGACAGGATGTCAGGAAGTACATCAGATCCTGCACTACATGCGCCATTTCAAAACCAACCATCAAGAAGCAAGGCCTCTATACTCCATCGCCTACCCCTAGTCAACCTTGGGAATCCATCTCCATGGATTACATGTTGGGCCTTCCTTCTACTAAGCATGGAAACGATTGTGTTTTTGTCATCGTCGACAAGTTCTCAAAGATGGCCATTATGGCGGCCTGCAAAAAGAATATCACAGTAGAAGCCACTATTAAACTCTTCTTTGAACGAGTGTGGGTACACTTTGGGATCCCATAATATATCATCTTATATTGAGACAAAAAGTTCCTCAATAAATTTTTATCCAGTCTCTGGTCGATGCTGGACACCAAACTCACTAAGTCCACAACCTTCCATCCCCAAACTGATGGCCAGACAGAGGTTGTCAACAGGATGATTGTACACATTCTGCACATGTAAAAATCAAATCATCCATGCACATGGGATGAGAGCCTCCCTTATGTTCAGCACAGCTATAATCAGACTCTCCACAACTCGACTAGCCACATCCCTTTTTAGGTGGGCTTAGGATTCTAGCCACTATGTCCCATTGATGTGGCCATGCCATTTGCAGCTACTCAGGTAGATTCAACTCATGTCCAGTCTGAAACAGATAAGGAAAATAGCTTCATTGAGCATGTCAAACATATCTGCTAGCAAGTCCACGACATTCTGGAGAAATCAAATGCCAAGTACAAGCAGCGACATGATCAACATCGGGTGCCACATAAGTTTCAGGTGGGTGACAAAGTCTAGCTGCATTTTCAAAAGGAACTCCTTACCGGAGCCTATTGGAAACTTAGACCACTCTGATATGGTCCTTACACCATTACCAAGTTTGTGGGAGACAATGCATTTAAGCTCAGCATTCCCCCACTCCTTGGCCTACACCCAGTGTTTAATGTGGACTGCCTTCGGCCATACTTTCCACCATTACTAGAGACATCTGACATTGCTAAACAACTCACACCAATAGAGTTAAATCCAGATTGCATGGAACAAGCTACAACTGATCAAATCATGGACACACAGATCAAGCACACTCGCCAGCAAAAGATCCAACTGTATCAAGTTGTCAAAGCAGGCCAACTCCTTCACCAGGGCAAGCATCTCACCAAGGATCAAGTTTAGTAGAAGTTTCCTAATCTCATGGAGGAACTCAATGCAATGGGGACCATTTCTTCTTAAGGGGGGAGGAATGATCCAGGTGGATATTAGTGCCCACCCGCCAATTCCACTTGGACCCCCACATTGTTTCTTTTAGTTTTTTAGTTTCCTTATTTCTAGCACAATTTACTATTTTTGGCATTTTTTCAGGTCCACAACTTCCGAAGCCCTTTTGAGGCCCTATATGACGTTTTTTACTAAAACTAGGAGTAACATGAGTTAGTGGACCTATGTTCCTCATCCCAAAGTTGTATTCCTTGGATAGATATTTCTAACGAGGTATTGTGCGCATCAAATGGAGATCGTATGCCAAAGTTACGACCCCAGGAAGTTGATGTACCCATTTTGTCCGAAACAGGGCCCATAGTTTGGCGCTTCATCTCCTAGGTTTAGGGTTTTGGATGTTTAGGGTTTTCCATTGTTTCTCAACAATAAATAGGCCTTCAAGCCTCATTGTAAGACAGTTCAAAGGCATGTAGCTACCACATCTCTCCTTAGAGATAAGCTACCATCGTCGGAGCTAGTCTATTTCCATTTCTGTTTGTAAGCATATTTCAATATTTTACATTAATGAAATGAAGTATTATTTCTGTTGTATCTCTGTATTTATGGTTATCTCTGTAATTTGTTGCATTCTTGTTTAAATCAGGATCAGTGGTATCAGAGCAGTCTGCTCTTTCTCTATTTTTCTTTTCATGCCCCCAATGAGGTCGGGATATAAGGATTTAGGGCTTGAACTGGTCAAACCTTTGCAGGACCATCCTCACAAATCTCGACGGCCTCCCATGGTGAATGAAAACAAAGACGAGGGGGAAGGAGATCCTATCAAAATCTTACTTGAAGAGGCCCTTGCGTGACAAAGGAATGCAATGATGGACAACTTTGCCTAGATCCTTCAGCGGCTACCCAAGGGCGACACGTCTACTTCCAGTAGATGCTCTGGTAGCGCCATACCCTTTAAGGTACAAGTTAACTTTGACATTCCCATAATTGAGTGTTAGATAGATGCAGATGTTGTAAATAAATGGTTAAATCTGCTAGAAGGGTATTTTTTGTTCATGATTATTCTAGCCGGGAAAAGATTACTTTCGCTCTTCTCAAAACTACCCCCCACATCAAGGACTGGTGGGAACCCTACTGCGAGCAGAAGGATGAAAGTACAACCTCATTATTTTCATCCGCACCCACTTGGAATTCATTCTGCAATGCCATCAAGGAGCAGTACTACCCTGTCAGAAGCTATGAGGATAAATACATAAAGTGAACCACACTGCGGTAGGGAAGGGACCAAGACGTGCTAGAGTTTACCAATATTTTTCATACCCTCCAGACAAAGTTGGTTATCAAGGATTTTGAGCTGCATTTGGTACTCAAATACTGCAGCTACCTACACAGGTACGTCTAAGATGAGATGGAGTTCCTGGACATCTCCTCACTCAGCACGACATACCGATACGCTATCAAGATCGAGCAAAAGTTTAAACAGAAGAAGCGAGACTTTGTATCTGCAAATCTGAAGCAAGGGAAAGGCATCCCCAAACCATTGAACAAAGGACAAAGCCAAGGCAAGGTGGACGAGGATAACCCGCCAAAGGCATAAGAAAAGAACAACACCGCGAAGCCAAAGAAGGACATGGGAAAGTGGTGTGAGTTCTATAAGATATCCACTCACAACACAAGTGAGTGTCGGGCCAAGAAGTCACTGGTGGCCACTCTAAAGTCATCAGAATCAGATGCATGTTTAGACTCTGAGTCAGAACCCGATAAGGGGACTGACAAAGGGAAGCAGATTATCGATGTGGAGCCCAACGCCACCATTGCCACCACGGAGATCTAGAAGGAGGAACTTGAAGATCTAGAGGAGGAGGAGCGCCTCTTCCACTCCCAGATGTGGGTAAAGGGCTCCTAGATACAGTTCATTGTCGTCATCCGGAGCCAAAAGAACCTCATTTCGGCAGAGGTCATGAAGCAACTGGGCTTACCGACCACAACACATCCACAACTGTACACCATCGGGTGGCTTCACCAAGGACGAGATCTTCGCATGAGCCAGCAATGTCGCCTTACATACAACATCAAGCCCTTCACAGATGAGGTATTGTGTGACATTTCTCCCCTTGATGTTTGTGATGTATTATTAGGCCAACCATACTTGTGGAAGCGACATGCTGTATACGAGTCAAGGCCCCATGTTGTTATTGTTACTTTGGGAAATAATTTGTACAAGATACTGGAGATAGCATCACCTACTGCCATCTCTTTGGTTACTGCAAAAAAATGCAGTAATCTCATTTCCAAAACTAGGAATTTTTTTTTCCTAGTGATACGCTGTTAAGGAAAGAAGAAGACGGTGGCCATGACGTCCAGATAAAGCCCCTCCGCACAATAGCTACAGATGGACAGGGTTGTGGAGGAGTACGAGGACATCTTCACCTCCCCTCCAAGGGTTCCTCTTCATTGTCAGGTCAAGCACTCCATCGATCTGACCCCAGGTGCCCCGCTTCCCAATGGACCAATCTATCGGCACTCTATTCCGGAGAACAATGAAATCAAGAGGCAGAGTCAGGAGCTGCTACAGAAAGGTCACATCCGACTGAGTTCATTACCCTGTGGGAGCCCGATTGTGTTGGTATAGAACAAGGATGGGACTTGGAGACTATGTATTGACTATCAAGCACTGAACAAGATCATTGTTTGGAATAGGTACCCGATCCCACGGATTGATGACCTTTTGGACCAACTGAAGGGGGGAAAATATTTCAGCAAGATCAATTTGGGGTAAGGATATCACTAGGTACTAATCAAACCCTTTGATGTGTGGAATATTGCCTTATTGATGATTCTTAGATGAGGTTCAAACTCTTAATATCAAATATGCATTTGTGACCTATAACTCACATGTTCACCATATGTTTAATGAAATTATTGTCATGGTTAGGCTTGGTTAGGCCACGTTCTTGTTCAATTTTTGTATGAATAGCATCATCATTATGTCATTTACCACTCTAAGAAGTTACAAGTATTTATGGGCAGTGGTCTAGAGTCTGGCCTGGAAAAGTGGCTCAAATCTTGGGACTGCACCCTCTGAATTGGATATTTTTGGCTCTAACCATAGGGAAGGAGGCTTATGTGTGTAGTTGGAGGGATATAACTGCACCCTAGCCTTTTCATGCATGCACTTTTGGGCCCAAGTCAACGAAAAACAATCTAGGCTAGGGATTGGGTACCTGGAGTGGTTGTTTATCTCTTGGGTGGTTTGTAGTCTTTGAGGAAGGTGATGAAGGTTTAAGCTTGTAAGTCGCACTTTATTAACTTAAATTTGGAGGTTGGGTCATGTCATAGTGGTTCTCCACTTCAGATTTACCTGGAGGGCTTCTGAAAGAGGGTAAATTTGGGGTGCCAGTGTTACATGCACCCACCTCTCAAGAGCTTCACGGAGAAAACCATCTCCACCCCCAACCCTTGGGATTTTCTTGAGACCACCTCGCTCGGCACAGTGTACCGATACACTGTCAAGATCGAGCAAAAATTTAAATAGAAGAAGCAAAACTTTGGATATGCAAATCCGAAGCAAGGGAATGGCGCCCCCAAACCACTGAAAAAGGGACAAATCCAAGGCGAGGTGGCCCAAGACAACGCGTCAAAGCCACACAAAAAAAACAACACCATGAAGACGAAGAAGGACATGGGAAAGTGGTGTGAGTTCCATAAGAGTTCCACTCACAACACAAGTGAGTGTCGAACCAAGAAGTCACTAGTGGTCGAGCTAAAGTCTTCAGAATCAAATGCATGTTTAGACTTTGAGTTAGAACCCAATAAGGGGAATGACAAAGGGAAGTAGATTATCAATGCGAAACCTGATGCCAACATTGCCACCACAAAGATCTAGAAAGATGAACCCAAAGATCCAGAGGAGGAGGAGTGCCTCTTCCACTCCTAGATGTGGGTAAAGGGCTCCCTGTTATAGTTCATTGTTGACAGCGGGAGCCAAAAGAACCTCATTTCAGCAGAGGTCATGAAGAAGTTGGGCTTACCGATCATAGCACATCCAAAACCGTACACCATAGGGTGGCTTCACCAAGGACGAGATCTTCGCGTGAGCTAGTAGTGTCGCCTTCCAAACAACATCAAGCCCTTCACGAATGAGGTATTGTGTGACGTTGCTCCTCTTGGTGTTTGTGATGCATTATTAGGCCAACCATACTTGTGGAAGCGACATACTGTATATGATTCAAGGCCTCCTGCTGTTATTGTTACTTTGGGAAATAAGTTGTTCAAGATATTGAATGTAGCACCGCCTACCGCCATCTCTTTGGTTACTAAAAATCAATGTAGTAAGATCATTTCCAAAACCGAGAAATTTTTTTTCCTTATGATACGCCCTCAACGAAATAATAAGAGGGTGGCCACGACCTCTAGACAGGGCTCCTCTGCATGAAAACTACAGATGGACAAGGTCGTGGACGAGTACGAGGACATCTTCACCTCTCCTGTAGGGGTTCCTCTCCACTATCAGTTCAAGCACTCCATCAATCTGACCCCAAGTGCGCCGCTACCCAATGGACCAATCTATCGGTGCTCTGGTCTGGAGAACGATGAAATCAAGATGTAGATTCAAGAGCTATTACAAAAAGGTCACATCCGACCGAGTACATCAACTTGTGGGAGCTCGATCGTGTTTGTACAAAAGAAGGATGGGACTTGGAGACTCTATATTGACTATCGGGCGTTGAACAAGATCACTGTCCAGAATAGGTACCCAATCCCATGGATTGATGACCTTCCAGACCAATTGAAGGGGGCAAAATATTTCAGCAAGATTGATTTGAAGTCAGGATATCACCAGGTACCAATCAAACCCTCCGATGTGTGGAAGACTGCCTTCAAATACAAGGAGGGCCTTTTTGAATGGTTGGTTATGCCTTTCAAGTTGGTGAATGCTCCTGCAACCTTCATGAGGCTAATGGATGACATTTTGTGGCCATTCACCAACTCATTTGTAGTGGTATAATTGGATGAGATGCTGATGGAAGAGCACCTCCACCACGTCCGACAAGTTCTCCAAACAATGCAGCAACACAAGTTATGTGCCAATTTCGAGAAATGCACTTTTGGCTTGACCCAATTTCAGTATCTGGGATACATTATTTATGAACAGGGGGTGCATGTGGATCCAGCCAAGATCCAAGTCATTCGAGATTGGCCATCTCCAACCACTCTGATAGAGCTCCACAACTTTCTAGGTCTTGCCAACTTCTACAGCAGGTTCGTGTTGGGATTTTCTCATATCACTTAGCCCTTGAGTCAAGTCACCAAGGGAGGAGTGAAAACAAAATTATTTTGGTCTAAATCTCAACATAAGGCATTCACAGAGTTGAAACATCGCCTTTGCTCGGCACTAGTGCTCCCATTACCAGATTTACAACAACCATTTGAGATCGAGATAGATGCCTCTGACTATGCTATTAGGGAAGTCCTTACTCAACACAAGCAACTAGTGGCATATCACAGTGAGAGGCTTTCAAACACAATCCAGAAGTATCCCACTTGTGACAAAGAGATGTATTCATTGTGCAGGATTGTCGACAATGGAAGCATTGCATTTTGGGGAAGGAAATGGTCATCCACATAAACCACCGGCCCCTACAATTGCTACAGACTTAAGGGAAGTTGCAGAATGATCACCATCAGAAGTGGTCCACATACCTGCAACTGTTCCATTTGAATATCAAGTATAAGAAGGGCCACACTAATAATGTTTCAAATTGCCTCAATCAACCACCGATCATGGAGTTAACGACCGTGCTCAAGTCTTGTGGGCACGAGACTTATGATTGGCCACTTTTCTACAAAAGTGACCCAGAATTTGGCCACACATACCAGACACTCTTGAAGGGTCAGCATGTTCCATATTTTCACCTCTAGGATGTCCTGTTATGCCACCTGGGTCACCTCTGTGTTCCTTCAAGCGAGCGTGCCAAGATGATTTGGGAAGCACACTACAGTCAGGTTGTTGAGCATTTTGTCATCGAGAAAACGGTTGCAAAACTGCAGAAGTATTTCTATTAGTTGAATCTTCAACAGGATATCGGGAAGTACATCAGATCCTGCATTGCCTACGCCATTCCCAAACTAGCCATCAAGAATTAAGGCCTCTATACTCCGCTGCCTACCCCTAGTCGACCTTGGGAATCCATCTCCATGGATTACATGTTCGGCCTTCCTTCTACTAAGCATGGAAATTACTGTGTTTTTGTGGTCGTCGACAGGTTCTCAAAGATGGCCATTATGGCAGTCTACAAGAAGTTTTTTTTATAGCAGAAGCCACTGCTAAAATCTTCTTTGAACAAGTGTGGGTACACTTTGGGATCCTATAGTCTATCATCTCAGATTGGGACAACAAGTTCCTTAGTACATTTTGGTCCAGTCTCTGGTCGATGTTAGACACCAAACTCACTAAGTCCACAGCCTTCCATCCCCAAACTCATGGCCAAACAGAGGTTTTCAACAGGATGATCGTACACATTTTGTGCATGTACAATTCAGATCATCAACGCACATGGAATGAGAGCCTCCCCTATGTTCAACACAGCTATAATCGGGCTCTCCACATCTCGACTGGCCACATCCTTTTTTAGGTGGGCTTCAAATTCCATCCAATATGTCCCATTGATGTGGCCATGCCATTTGCAGCTACTCAGGAAGATTCGGCTCATGTCAGTCCGAAACAGATAAGGCAAACAACTTCATTAAGCACATCCAACATATCCACCAGCAGGTCCATGACATTCTAGAGAAATCAAATGCCAAGTACAAGCAGCGACATGATCAACATCAGGTGCCACACAAGTTTCACATGGGCAACAAATATTGGTTGCATTTGCAAAAGGAATGCCTTACCGGAGCCTATTGAAAACTCAAACCACTTTGATATGGTCCCTACAACATTACCAAGGTTGTGGGAGACAATGCATTTGAGCTTAGCATTGCCCCATTCCTTGACCTGCACCCAATGTTCAATGTGGCCGCCTTCGACCATACTTTCCACTATTACTAGACACATCTAACATTGTAGAACAACTCACACCAACAGAGTTAAATCCAGATTGCATGGAAAAAGCTGCAACTGATTGGATCATGGACATGCAGATCAAGCACACTCGCCAGCAGAAGATCCAACTGTATCGAGTTGTCAAATTAGGCCAACTCCTTCACCTGGGCAAGTGGCTCACCAAGGACCAAGTTCAGCAGAAGTTTCCTCATCTCATGGAGGAAATCAACACAATGGGGACCATTGCTTCTTAAGGGGAGGAGGAATGATCCAAGTGAATATTGGTGGCCACATGCCAATTCCACTTGGAACCCCACCATTGTTTCTTTCAGTTTTTCAGTTTCCTTTTTGTAGCACAATTTACTATTTTTGGCAGTTTTTCGGGTCCCCGAACTTCTGGAGCCGTTTTGAGGCCATAAACGACATTTTTTGGGAAAACTGGGAGCAACATGGGTCCATTGACTGATGTTGCTCATCCCAATTTTGTGTTTCTTGGATAGATGTTTCTAATGAGGTATTTTTCACATCAAATTGAGGTCGTATGCCAAATTTATGACCCCGTGAAGTTGATGTACCAATTTACCCAAAACGGGGCCCATAGTTTGGCGCTTCATCTCCTAGGGTTAGGGTTTTGGATGTTTAGGGATTTCCATTGTTTCTAAAAAATAAATAGGCCTTCGAGCCTCATTGTAAGACAGTTCAGAGGCATGTAGCGGCCACATCTCTCCTCAGAGATAAGCTACCATCGCTCGAGCTAGTTTATTTCCATTTCTGTTTGTAAGCATATTTCAGTATTTTACATTAATGAAATGAAGTACTATTTTTGTTTTATCTTTGTATTTATCATTATCTCTATAATTAAATTCATGTTTTAATCTGAATCAGTGGTATTAGAGCAGTTTGCACTTTCTCTGTTTTTCTTTGGATGTCCCTAACGAGGTCGGGATATAAATAGTTAGGGCTTGAACTGGTCGAACCTTTGCAAGACCAGTCTCGCAAATCCCGATGGCCTCCCATGGCAGAAGAAAATAAAGACGAGGGGCTAGGATATCCTATTAAAATCTTTCTCAAGAGGCCCTCAAGCGACAAAGGAACATGTTGATGGACAACTTTGTGCAAATCCTTCAACAACTACCCAAGGGCGACACATCTACTTCCAGTAGCTACTCTAGAAGTGCCACACCCTTTAAGGCATAAGTTAACTTTGATATTCCCATATTTGAGGGTTAGATATATGCATACGTTGTAGATAAATGGTTAAATCTGCTAGAAGGGTATTTTTCTGGTCGGGAAAAGATTACTTTCGCTCTTCTCAATTTTGCCCCCCACGTCAAGGACTGGTGGAAAACCTACTGCGAGCAGAAGGATGAAAGTACGACCTCACTATTTTCTGCCGCACCCACTTGGAATTCATTCCGTTATGCCATCAAGGAGTAGTACTACCTTGTCAGAAGCTATGTGGATAAATACATAAAGTGGGCCGCACTACGGCAGGGAAAGGACCAAGACATGCAGGAGTTTACCAATATTTTTCACACCCTTCGCACAAAGTTGGGTATCAAGGATTCTGAGCTACATTTGGTACTCAAATACCGCAGCTACCTACACAGGTACATCCAAGACAAGATGGAGTTCCTGGACATCTCCTCGCTCGGCATGGCGTACCGATACGTTGTCAAGATCTAGCAAAAGTTTAAACAGAAGAAGCGAGATTTTGGATCTACAAATCTAAAGCAAGGGAAAGGCGCCCCCAAACTGTTGAACAAAGGAAAAAGCCAAGGTGGGGTGGCCGAGGACAACCCGCCAAAGCCGCAAGAAAAGAACACCCCCACGAAGCCAAAGAAGGACACAGGAAAGTGATGTGAGTTCCATAAGAGCTCCACTCACAACACAAGTGAGTGTCGGGCCAAGCAATCACTAGTGGCCGAGCTAAAGTCTTCAGAATCAGATGGATGTTGAGAATCTAATTCAGAACCCAATAAGGGGAATGATAAAGGGAAGTAGATTATCAATGCGGAACCCAACACCACCATTGGCACCGCGAAGATCTAGAAGGAGGAACCTAAATATCTAGAGGAGGAGGAGCACCTCTTCCACTCCCATATGTGGGTAAAAGGATCCCCGCTACAGTTCATTGTCGAAAGTGGGAGCCAAAAGCACCTCATTTCGGCAGAGGTTGTGAAGTGGCTAGGCTTACCGACCATAGCACATCCACAACCATACACCATTGGGTGGCTTCACCAAGGACGGGATCTTCGCGTGAGCCAGCAGTCTCACCTTCCATACAACATCAAGCCCTTCACGGATGAGGTATTGTGTGATGTTTCTCCCCTTAATGTTTGTGATGTATTATTAGGCCAACCATACTTGTGGAAACGACATGTTGTATATGAGTCAAGGCCTCGTGTTGTTATTGTTACTTTGGGAAATAAGTTGTACAGGATATCAGAGATAGCACGACCTACTGCTATCTCTTTGGTTACTGCAAAACAATGTAGTAAGCTCATTTCCAAAACCGGGAAATTTGTTTTCCTGGTGATACGCCCTCAAGGAAAGAAGAAGACGATGGCCACGACCTCCAGACAGGGCCCCTCTGCACCACAACTACAGATGGGCAAGGTCATGGAGGAGTACAAGGACATCTTCACCTCCCCTACAGGGGTTCCTCTACATTGTCAGGTCAAGCACTAAATCGATCTGACCCCAAGTGTGCCGTTGCTCGATGGACCAATCTATCGGCGCTCTATTTTGGAGAAAGATGAAATCAAGAGGTAGATTCAGGAGCTGCTACAAAAAGGTCACATCCGACCAAGTTCATTACCCTGTGGGAGCCCAATCGTGTTGGTATAGAAGAAGGATGAGACTTGAAGACTCTATATTAACTATCAGGTGCTGAACAAGATCACTGTCCAAAATAGGTACCCAATACCATGAATTGATGACCTTTTAGACCAATTGAAGGGGGGAAATATTTCAGCAAGATCGATTTTAAGTCAAGATATCACCAGGTACCAATCAAACCCTTCAATGTGTAGAAGATTGCCTTGAAAGCCAAGGAGGGCCTTTTCGAATGGTTGGTTGTGCCTTTTGGGTTGACGTATGCTCCTGAAACCTTCATGAGGCTAATGGATGACATCTTGTGGCCATTCATCAACTCATTTGTAGTGGTATACTTGGATGACATCCTGATCTTCAACCTGAGTTGGGAAGAGCACCTCCACCACATTCGACAGGTTCTCCAAACACTGTGGCAACACAAGTTATGTGCCAATTTCGAGAAATGTACTTTTGGCTTGACCCAAGTTCAGGATCTGGGATACATTATTGATGAACAAGGGGTGCATGTGGATCTAGCCAAGATCCAAGTCATTTGGGATTGGCCATCTCCAACCACTCTCACAGAGTTTTGTAGCTTTCTGGGTCTTGCCAACTTCTACAGTAGGTTCATGTTGGGATTTTCTCATATCACTTGGCCCTTGAGTCAAGTCACTAAGGGAGAAGCGAAAGCAAAATTCTTTTGGTTTGAATCTCAACAGAAGGCATTCACAGAGTTGAAACATCCCCTCTACTCGGCACCAATGGGTGCATTACCAGACTTGTAACAACCATTTGAGATTGAGACATATGCCTCTGACTATGCTATTGGGGCAGTCCTTACTCAACACGAGCATCCAGTGGCATATCACACTGAGACACTTTCAGACACAGTCTGGAAGTATCCCACTTATGACAAAGAGATGTATTCCATTGTGTAGGCATGCTGACAATGGAAGCATTACATTTTGGGGAAGGAAATGGTCATCCACACAGACCACCGCCCCCTGCAATTCATACAGACTTAAGGGATGTTTCAGAATGGTCACCATCAGAAGTGGTCCACAAACTTGCAACAATTACATTTGAATATCAAGTATAAGAAGGGAAGCACCAATAATGGTGCAAATTGCCTCAGTCGACTACCAATCATGGCGTTAACCACTATGCTCAACTCTTGTGGGCACGAGAAGTGACCCATAATTTGGCCACACATACCAGACACTCTTGGAGGGTCAACATGTTCCAGATTTTCACTCAAGAATTCCTTTTTATGCCACCTGGGTCACCTTTGTGTTCCTTCAAGTGAGTGTGCCAAGATGATTTGGGAAGCACACTATAGTCGGGCTACAGAGCATTTCGGGGTCGAGAAAATGGTGGCAGTACTGCAGAAGTATTTCTATTGGTCGTATCTTTGATAGGATATCGGGAAGTACATCAAATCCTGCATTGCCTATGCCATTTCCAAACCAACCATCAAGAATCAAGGCCTCTATACTTCGTTGCCTACCCCTAGTTGACCTTGGGAATCCATCTCCATGGATTACATGTCGGGTCTGCCTTCTACTAAGCATGGAAATGATTGTGTTTTTTTGGTCATCAACAGGTTCTCAAAGATGGCCATTATGGTGACCTACAATAAGAATGTCATAGCAAAAGCCACTGTTAAACTCTTCTTTGAATGAGCGTCGATACACTTTGGGATCCCACAGTCTATCATCTCAGATCGGGATAGCAGGTTCCTCGGTACATTTTGATCCAGTCTCTGGTCGATGCTGGACACCAAACTCACTAAGTCAACAGCCTTCCATCCCCAAACTGATGGCCAAATAGAGGTTGTCAATAGGATGATCGTACACATTCGACACATGTACAATTCAAATCATCAACGCACATGGGATGAGAGCCTCCCTATGTTCAACACAACTATAATTGGGTTGTCCACATCTCGACTGGCCACAACCCTTTTCAGGTAGGCTTAGAATTCCATCCACTATGTCCCATTGATGTGGCCATACCATTTGTAGCTACTCAAGAAGATTCGGCTCATGTCCAGTCCGAAACAGATAAGGCAAATAGCTTCATTGAGCACACCCAACATATACGCTAGCAGATCCACAAAATTCTAGATAAATCAAACGCCAATTATAAGCAGCGACATGATCAACATAAGATGCCACACAAGTTTCAGGTGGGCAACAAAGTCTAGTTGCATTTGCAAAAGGAACGCCTTACCGGATTCTATAGGAAACTTATACCACTATGATATGGTCCTTACACCATTACCAAGGTTGTGGGATACAATGCATTTGAGCTCAACATTCCCCCATTCCTTGGCCTGCACCTAATGTTCAATGTTGACCGCCTTCAGCCATACTTTCCACTATTACTAGACACATCTAACATTGCAGAACAACTCACACCAATAGAGTTTAATCTAGATTGCATGGAACATGATGCAACTGATTGGATCATAGACACACAGATCAAGCACAATTGCCAGCAGAAGATCTAGCTGTATCGAGTTTTCAAAGTAGGCCAAGTCCTTCACTAGGGCAAGTGGCTCACGAGGGACCAATTTCAACAGAAGTTTCCTCATCTCATGGAGGAACTCAACGCAATGGGGACCATTGCTTCGTAAGGGGGGAGGAATGATCCAAGTAGATATTGGTGGCCACCCGCCAATTCCACTTCGACCCCCACCATTGTTTCTTTCAGTTTTTTAGTTTCCTTTTAGTAGCACAATTTACTATTTTTGGCAGTTTTTCGTGTCCGGAACTTCTAGAGCCGTTTTGAGGCCCCAAACGAAATTTTTGGGGAAAACTGGGAGCAACATGGGGCAATGGACTGATGTTTCTCATCGCAAAGTTGTAGTCCTCGGATAGATATTTCTAACGAGGTATGGTGCGCATCAAACAGAGATCGTATGCCAAAGCTACGACCTCGGGAAGTTGATGTACCAATTTACGCAAAACGGGGCCCATAGTTTGGTGCTTCATCTCCTGGGTTAGGGTTTTGGATGTTTATGGTTTTCCATTGTTTCTCAACAATAAATAGGCCTTCAAGCCTTATTGTAAGACAATTTAGAGGCATGTAGCCATCACGTCTCTCCTCAAAGATAAGCTACCATCGCCCAAGCTAGTTTATTTCCATTTATGTTTGTAAGCATATTTCAGTATTTTACATTAATGAAATGAAGCATTATTTGTATTGTATCTCTGTATTTATGGTTGTCTCTGTAATTTGTTTTGTTCCTGTTTAAATCCAGATCAGAGTCAGGTCTCAGATTGCTTGTGGGGTGAGCAAAAATTCCTCACTATATTTTTGCCAGTATTTTCTCTGCAGGATAGCCAGTATTCGACATCCAGTTGTAATGATAATTTCTCACTACTACTTAATAATATAAAACCCTCAATTGTTGCACTGGTTTTCCCAAGTTGGGTTTTTTCAGGCACATTTGTCCAAAAATAAGTGTGTCATATTTTTATGTGTGCACTAGAATATTTCTCAGTTTCCAACGTTATTATTTTCCGCAGTTTTATTTGTGAAGTTTGTAGTGTGATTTATTCAATATTTGTCGTAGAATATAAATTGTTAATTAATTAACAATTAGAAGAACTAATTTCAATTACTACAATAGGATTTGAGTGTTGAAATTTTCTCATGGATTGGTGGGGGGATTCAGCGGAAAGAGTGGGTTAGGTTTGTACTCTTGTCTCCTCTCCCTAATTTGATGGTTAACCTTATAACCTAGCCCCATGGGATCTCCTTTATTGGCTACTAAGCTTTACGGATGGCACTACATAGGAAACCCTGATTTTGGTTGTCTGGTATTGCTTCCCAATGCCATATACATTACTTCCCTTCCACTCATTACAACCCCATTCATCACTTTTCCCATCTGGGTCCACATTTGTCGACTTGGTCCACAAGGGGTTAGCTTCCCCCAACCCTTGTCCACATCTTGGGTCAGGCTTGGAACAATGCCCTAGAGGTTGATGCAACTAAAAATAAAAGAAAAAGAATAATTTGGCCACTCTCAATAGGAAATGTACCACAAAATGCAAAATATGGTTGGGACATACAAATTTAGTGTGTGGGCAAAAGCCAAACATGTGATCTATCCCTTATCTCTGGCCATCACCTTGATTCCTATGGACCCTAGATGAGATCCCTCCATCATTAAGGAACCTATGATTGTCCCAACCCTTGGTGGGTAATGAACCACCCCACATTAACTAGGTATCTACTATTATATCCTACATAACATGCTCTCATCCCCTAGAGCCCCAAGCAATTATAAAAGAAAAATCAATAAAAGGAAAAAGGCATATGAAGAACAGTGTAAAAACAAAGTTCAAGGTAACTCATGTACCATGATTTCTCCCTCCTACATCCATATACCCAAGAGTAGGCTTCCCTTATTTTAGCTACCCTTGTACCATGACATATGGCCCTAATTTTCTGTAACTGCCTCGTACCACATTTACCCACTTTTACTGGTTGGATCAAGGTAAACCTGAGCTAAGGGTCACTATGATAAGACTCAACTTCTTATATGACCTTAAGGAAATGGATTTGACATCTTAAGACCTTTCTAACTTCCCTCGGGTGTTACAAGACCTCCAAGAGCTACCCAACCCCTTTAGATGTCCAACCCCTGAGCTAATTATCGTTTTCACTAACTTAGAGCCTTAGTTTCTCACTTGTCAATGCCTCCAAGCAACTGTAAGCCTCTGGTCGCTCCCATAGTCCTACTTCCTAGCAACTATGGACTTTTCTAGTCAGTTTTGTATCGGAAATCCTGAATTCTGAGCCACTTTTTCATGGCTAGGACTCAGGCCTTCGCTTAAAACTCAATGAAACTTCAAAAAATTATAAATAAAATAGAAACAAAACTTCTAAACAAAAATTGAACAAGGACTTGACCTGACCCCTCCGAACCAAGATAGGCATTTTGTCAAACACATGGTAAGCATGCAAACTACAAGTCATGAATGCATATATGAACATAGGGATATGAAACTTATCTAAGGTTTAACAAGAATGCCTTCTCACAATAGTTGTCATAAAACCAATTAAATCAAGCATTCATTGACCAAACATTCATTAATTAAAATGTGATAAGAGCTATACTTAGATCTGTCATATAACCATGCTTATAAATAGGTAGATAACAATGATGACACGACCATTAAAGCCACATAATAACAAGTATAATTATTCATAAAAGACAAGAGAAACTTAGCTCTTATTAACCATATGAAAAAACCAATTGTAATAGCCATGGTGAAAACTCCATGTAATAAAAGTTAATAAAGGAAAAATAATAACCATGGATTATGGGAAACTTATTCCAAGTTGAATGTTGGGAAAAACATCCTAGTGTCGGTGTTCATTTGGTTTATTATGGCTAAGGAAATGGCTAAGGCATTTCGAAAGGCAAAGTGGCATTAATTCGCATTTTATTTATGAAAATAATGGAAGTTAGGAGAAAAGGAAGGTGAAAGGTCATAGGTTGCATGTGAGGAGGAAAATGAAGAAAATAGAGGCCTCATTAATAGAAAGGATTTTGAGGATCAATTTGTAACCTTTTTTCAATTCAATTTTGGAGCTCTCTCATTATTCTCTCTATCTATATCACTCTTGGACACTTAGAGTTTTCTTGGAGCACCTTGGCATTGGATCAAGAAAGGAAAAGAAGGAAAGAGGAAGGAAGGAGCAAGGTAGAGCAGGATCAAGCACTTATAACAAGATTCCTTGTAGCTATCAAGTTGCATGTGTGGTTTCCTTGTTATATTTGGCATGCATGGTGTTGTATGTGTGTTCTTGGTTCTCTTTCTACCATTGGCATGGGTTTTTCTATCATTGGCATGGGTGTGACAATGTTTTTTAGCCTAGCTGCCATTTCCAGATATCCATGGTGTGACGGGATTCTCATGTTTTGGTTGAGCTGGATTATTAGATGGATTTGAAGCTAAGTGAGGTAGATGTCTAAATAAAAGAAAACATGGCTTAGTAACCCCTAAACCAGATTGTGGGTTGCGGTAAAAGATGATTTTTTTTTTTGCCTCAGTGGGCCTAGGAACCCTCGACTGATGAATGATGGGTTATATGGTAAATCCTAGATGTGGGTGCTCTCCATCAGGCCTAGTAATCCCGAGATGGGATATATGGTAAAGCTTGGAGAGTGGAGTCTCGGTTAGGGCCTAGTGATCTGGTGTGGATTGCGGTAAATCCTAAAGACTAGGAGACAGGAAAACTCCTCATGGTGTAGGTGGATAAATCTGGTGGCATCCATGCTTGTTTTGGCCTAGTGATCTAGTGGAGATCATGGTAAATCATGTTATTACATGTCCCTTTTTTGGCCTATTGATCCAGTGTGGATTTCGATAAAACCTGGTTTCTATTGAAGAGGGTGAGGTGGTTTAGCCTCAAGATGCTCTAGTTGGTTACTTTGGTTCGAGTCCCACATTCATGGTTGGAATATGGCAAGAGGGTGATTGGTTAAAGAGAGATTTGGCTCAGCCAATATATGGTCGGGTGGAACGTGGTAGTCCCATACTGAGTTGGCTTTTGCATTCATCAATAAGATGTTCTTGGTATCTTATGTGTAAATGTACTAGTTTTTATGTGGATTTTATGGTTGATGTATCCTTGATATTTTTGGTATTATTATGTTGGTTATAAGCATGTATTATGATAGCAATGATGTAGGGCTCTCCTCGTGTTTTGATTTGTAAATGAATGAACAATGTATCTATGACCTAATAGATGGTAATGTAGCTAATGATATAAGGGAACAATGCTTCTTACCAATTCTCAAATAAGTATGAGATCCCTATTCTTAGATTTGTTGTTTAAACCTATAGATTACATATTGGTGACATGTTTGACGAAATGCTTTCCATGGCTACTAGGGGTCCATTCAAGTAATTGCATTTGTATCATTATTTTGTTGTTATTTTTCAAATTTGAAAGTTTCATGGAGTTCTGGGTGGTGACCTACGCTCTGGGACTGAAAAGGTGGCACAAATCATGGAGTCACGAGTACAGGACTGAGGAGAAAATTCCCTAGACACACCCATGCCTTCTTGTGGGAGGGACTGGAGCCTCCTAGATGCACCCTTGTCCATGTCAAGGGAACTTCTAGGGTTTGATGCACTAAAACTTCAGTGGACCTAGAGATTGGTCATGGGAATGATTGGGAAGGCTTCTGGGAGTCTTGTAGTAGGTATAGAAGGTTTGTGTTGTGGATTTTCCTCGATTCCACTTCCTTGAGGTCACTTAGGAGGTTGAATCCCATTATAGTGGCCTCTCGTCGCATATTTACCCTGGTTGGTTGATTACTTGGGTAGATGTGGAATGAGGGTGTTACAGAGTGGTATCAGAGTGAGTTTCACTCTCTTTGGGTCATATCTGATACCACATAGTGGTATCAGAGTGGGTTACATTCTCTTCGCATGGTTTCTAGTTTCCATTCTCCTTGTGTGATATCTAATACCACAAAGTGGTATAAGAGAATGGTTCACCCCTTGGACTGGATGGGCAGTGTGCGTTGGTCATGCATTCATGTCGGTTGCACATGTGTTACTCATCCTTGTGGTCTATATGCTTGTTGCATATGTATGGTGATAGTCATGATTGTAGTGATGTTGCCATGTGAAAGTGAGGGTGTTGTCATGGAATGTGTCGTCATGAGTGTATGGTTGGTTACATGGTGTTTATGCTTGTGTATTGTTAGTGTACATTAGTATGGTTTTTTTTCATGCATGAGGTTGTGGTGTGTGTTTGATATGGTCATGCATTGATGAATGGACTCTAGCTAGAATGATGTTTATGTGTTGATACACCAATTTGTTATATGCTTATATGTTGTTATGATAATGTTTGTACATGTATTATGCTGATTTGTTGATCTTGCAGATGAGATATCCTCCCTAAATTATGCTAAGGTACATTGGTTTATTGTGATTTGGTTTAGCTAACATTGTATGCCTTACAGGAAAGAGATAAAAAATGACTAGCAAGACGGTAAACTACAAAGATTATCCCTATGAATTAGATGTGCAGAGTGGTGTTGGGCACTCTTCGGGTTTAGCAAACACATTGAGAATCTTGAAGGAAGAAATAAGGAGTTGTAAGGTGGACAATGACAAATTCATGCAGGCACAAGAGAAATAAGCAGAGGTTAATGTAGTACTCCTTCAGAGTTTGTCGTAATTGCAGCAATAGGGGCCACTTTAGATTGGTCATTGGAAGGAGGATAGAACTAATGGGGCATATGCCAGTCGATCTCATGGTGGTCACCAGTCAGATAGAGATGACATAGTGGGATACTTTGGATAGGAGAGGTGATGGACACAGGTACTACTCTAGTTTTGGTTCTGATAGGCATTATGGCCATCATCATTATCATCCTTACAGGAGGAGTGATAGGGGATACTTTCCAGATGAATTTAAGAAAGCAAATCCACCTAATTTTGATGGATATTTGAAGAAGTTGAAAGATGCAGAGGCTTGGATACTTGGGAGGAAGAAATTATTTGATTTTCATAATTACATAGATAATATGAAGGCCACAGTAGCTATCGTAAAGCAGATATCTAGTCGGAAGATGTGAAGTGGGTCAGAGACATCAAGGCAGAGGACTTGAGTTGGCATGAGTTCAAGAGGATTTTCAGGAAGAAGTACTTGTCAGAAAGGTACTACGACGGTAAGGCAAAATAATTCTATGAGCTAAAGATGGGATCAATGACAGATGAAGAGTACACGACTAAGTTCCTGGAGCTATTGAGGTTTGTACCGTATCTTAAAGATGAGAAAGCTAAAGTTCAGCGATTTGTCAGTGGTTTGCTAGTAGCATTTAGAGATTAGGTTGAGTATGATGAGCCTCGGTTGCTTGAGGAAGTTATTGGGAAATTGAAGAATTTCTATGAGAAGTCGAAGCATAAGAATGAATCTCAGCAAGGATGGAAAGGGGAAGATAAAGGTAAAGGTAAATGGAATTCGAAAAGAACAAGGCCTTAGAATGCAGAAGAGAAAGAAAATGTGGAACCACAAAAAAATTTCAATGCATCTAAATAAGGACATGGATCACAGCAGCAACATAGAGGTGATGGTACTGGATGGTTGGAGCATTGGACATGTGGGAAGGAACACCTTAAGAGAGATTGTCCATAGAATCAGGGTGGTAGGCCTCAGGTCTACAATGCATAGGAGGCACAAACTGTTGGGGATGTTGGACAGAGCATTCCTCGTATCTATGTAAAATTAGACAACATACATGAAGGCCATCATGTATCTATCATTGAAATGGAAGGTAAGCTTTGTGATCAAGTTGTTTCTATTTTGATTGAACCTGGATTAATTATAGTTATGTTAGTCTTGACTTGGCAGATAAGTGTGGTTTGGATAAAGAAGTGAATGTAGAATCTTGGTTAGTGCTGTTAGGTATAAGTACAAAGAAAAGAGTGCATCATTGGGTAAGATTTTGTGCATTTGAGTTGAATGGCATGTCTACATCAGCACACTTGAATGTATTGTCATTAGGATCATATATTATGCTATTGGGTATGGATTGGATATACCTTCACAGGACCAAGGTGGATTGTTATGACAAAACCATTGAGTGCTTGGATGACATTGGGGAACCAAGAGTCTTACATGGAAAGAAGAAATCCACATCAGTTAGGATGGTGACAACTATGCATGCCATGCATAGTCGCAGGAAAGGGTGTGTGTTATTTGCAGTACATCTCTCTAGTGATGAAGGTAAGGAAGTTGAGGATGTAGATGTTTTGAGTAGGTGCCCAGTTCTACAGCAATTATAGGATGAATTTCCTGCAGATATTTTAGAGTTTCCACCTCACATGGGAAGTAGAATTTTATATTGATTTGGTGTTAGGGGAAGCTCCAACATCAAAAGCACCTTACAAGATGAGCACACCTGAGTTCGTAGAGTTAAAGTTGCAGCTAAAAGAGATGCTTGACAAAGGAGACATTAGGCCAAGTGTATCACCATGGGACGCACCGGTATTTTTTTTTTTGAAGAAGCATGGTATTCTCAGGATATGCATTGACTACATGCAGATGAAAAAAGTGACCATCAAGAATAGATATTTGTTTTCAAGGACTAATGACTTGTTTGATCAACTGAAGGGAGTAGCAGTGTTCACAAAGATTGATCTGAGATCCAAAAATCATCAGGTACGCATTCAAGAGGAGGACATATACAAGGCAACTTTTCGGACCAGGTATGGGCATTATGAGTTTGTTGTAGTACCATTTGGTTTGACTAATGCTCCAGCTACCTTTATGTGTTTGATGAATAACGTGTTGCGTACATATTTGGACAACTTTTTTATTGTGTTCATTGATGACATATTGGTATATTCTAAAAATGAGGAAGAGCATGCCGAGCATTTGGCAACAATGTTGAGGTTGTTGAGGGAGAATTAGCTGTATGCAAAGCTCAGCAAGTGCAGTTTCTTTTAGACTAAGCTACATTACTTGGGACATGTTGTCTCCAAGGAGGGCATAAAAGTGGATCCATAAAATGTAAGAGTTATCATGGAGTGGACAACTTCTAGAAATGTAGATGAGGTGAGATCCTTCATGGGATTGGCAGGTTATTACAGGAGGTTCATCGGGAACTTCTTACAAATTTCTTATCCTATTACATCATTGCAGAGGAAAGGTAAGAAGTTTGAATGGACAGAGGAGTGTGAAGCCAACTTTGAGCAGCTTAAGCAGTTGTTGAAACATGCTCCAATGTTAAAGATCACAGATCTGGACAAAGAGTTTGTGGTATTCACAAATGCTTGTAAAAGAGGACTTGGTGGAGTCCTTATGCAATAAGGATAGGCGATATGTTATGAATCACAGAAACTAAATGAACATGAGAAAAACTATCTGACACATGATCTTGAGTTTGCAACGATCATTCATGCATTGAATATGTGGAGGCACTATATTCTTGTCTAAAGGTTTGTACTTATAAGTGATCACAATGGGTTGAGATACTTGTTTGACCAGTCGAATCTGAATGTCAGGCAGGCTAGATGGTTGGCCACGATCAAGGAGTTTGACTTCGAGATCAGGTACAGCAAGGGAAAAGAGAATAGGGTCACAGATGCTCTTAGCAAGTAGATACAGGTGAATCATATAACAGTTATGAGCTCCTATGGGACAGACTTATGGGATCAGATCTTACAAGTATGTTAGCAAGATGGCAGGTATAGAGAGCTTATGCACATGTTACAGCAGAGTACAGGCAGAGGTACAGTTAGTGGTAAACGTACAGGTGCAGGTATAGGTGCACAGGATATGGACTATTGTCTTACAACAAACAGATTGGTTAGGTTTAGAGATAGGATATATGTGTCAGATGATAGTGATCTCAAGAAGGTTATATTGAGTGAGTTCCATGCGAAACCATATTCCAATCACCTAGGCTATTATAAGACATTCACTGTAGTTAATAGGTTTTATTATTATTCGAATTTGAAGAAGGATGTGGCAGAGTTTGTGGCTAGATGTTTGGATTTTCAACAGATAAAGGCAGAGTGTATGCATCCAGGTGGACTGCTACAAAAAATTGTGATTCCAGAGTGGAAATGGGAGGCCATTTCCATGGATTTCATCACAGGTTTTCCCAAGACATCTAGACAACATGATTTCATCATGGTTGTTTTGGATAGGTTGACAAATTTTGTGCACTTCATTCCAGTGAAGACTACGTATTTAACTATTGATGTGGCACACATGTTCATCGGAGATATGTTTAGATTGCATGGTGTTCCAAAGAAGATTGTGTCAAATAGGGATGCAAATTTCACTTCCAAGTTTTGGAAGGAGTTGTTTGCAAGTTTGGGCAAAGAGGGTGCCTTCAGTACATATTATCATTTGTAGATAGATGAATCAACTGAGAGGGTCAATAGGATATTAAAGGACATGTTGACGATGTACATGATGCATCAGTAGTGAAAGTGGGAAGAGTATCTTCCACTGGTAGAGTTCAATTATAACAATGGGTATCAAGAATCTTTGAAGATGAGCCCGTTTGAGGCATTTTATGGGTGGAGTTGAAATACTCCCATCAGTTGTAGTGATCCGGTTAACAAGGTGTTGATTGGATAGGACATGTTGGAGGAAATGGAATAGGAAATGTAGGTAATCAAGAAGAATTTGAAAGCAGCACGGGATAGGCAGAAAATTTATGAAAATCAGAACATGTTGTTTGAGGAGTTTCAGGTTGGGGAACAAGTGTACTTGTGCATCAAACTAAAGAAGATCTCCTTGCATATTGGATCATGTGCCAAGTTGGCACCTTGGTTTCGTGGACCTTTCAAGATTCTTGAGAGGATTTGGCTAGTAGCCTATCAACTTGCCCATCCTCCGACAATAAAATTCCATGATGTTTTCCATGTGTCATTGCATAAGAAGTATGTTAAAGATGTTGATCATGTGATTGACTGGTCTGTAGTGTAGGTGGAGTTAGATGGATAATTCAACCCGGAATCTCAATGTATATGCATAAAAAGGTGCTCATGCTCCGGAACTGAGCAATCGAGTAAGCTAAATTGTTGTGGAAGCACTTTGGGCCCGATGAAGTTACATGGGAGATAGTGGATCAGATGCGGGCTATGTATCCTTCATTGCTTGATGGTTGAGGCAAGGTAGTTTTGTTATGTTGTTTGTTATATATTTTGGCACATGTTTGGGTGATGTTTATATATATACATGGATGTAAATATCACCATGAGCTATGTTATAAAGCTAAAATAAGCGATATGGGTGTCATGTTATTATGTTTTTATGTTGTCATGTTGGTTTGCTTCTCAGCAAGGCGATCATTGTAATTGCAACGAGCTAAGCTATAAAGCTCCATGGGAAATATGTTTTTCAGCAGTTTTGCTGAGGTATAGGTGTGGTTGAACACCGAGGATGGTGTCCCCCAAAGGGGAGGGTTTTGTAACAGCCTTGGTGAAAATTCCATGTAATAAAAGTCAATAAAGGAAAAATAATAACCACAGATTATGGGACACTTATTCCAAGTTGAATGTTGGGAAAAACATCCTAGTGTGGGTGTTAATTTGGTTTATTATGGCTAAGGAAATTGGCAAAGGCAATGGCTAAGGCATTTGGAAAGGCAAAGTGGCATTAATTCACATTTTATTTTTGAAAATAATGGAAATTAGGAGAAAAGGAAAGTGAAAGGTCACAGGTTGCATGTGAGGAGGAAAATGAATGAACATAATGGAAAATGAAGAAAATAGAGGCCTTATTAATAAAAAGGATTTTGAGGATCAGCTTGTAACCCTTTTTCAGTTCAATTTTGGAGCTCTCTCATTATTCTCTCTCTCTCTCACTCTTGGACACAGAGTTTTCTTGGAGCACTTTGGCATTGGATCAAGAAAGGAAAACAAGGCAAGAGGAAGGAAGGAGCAAGTAAGGAAGAGCAGGATAAAGCAGTTACAGCAGAATTCCTTGCATGTATTGATTTACATGTGTGGTTTCCTTGCTATATTTGGCATGCATGGTGTTGCATGTGTGTTCTTGGTTCTATTTATATCATTGGCATGGGTTTTTCTAGGTGTGATAGTGTTTTTCAGCCTAGCCTTGCTATTTCCAAATAGCCATGGTGTGACAAGGTTCTCATGTTTTGGTTGAGCCAGATTGTTGGATGGATTTGAATTTGAGTGAGGTGGATCTCTGAATAAAGGAACACATGGCCTAGTAACCCCTAAACCAAAATGTGGGTTGTGGTAAAGCCAATTTTTTTGGTTCCTTGGTGGGCCTAAGAATCCTCAGCTGGTGAATTGCAGAATATACGGTAAATACTAGAGGTGGGTGCTCTCCATCAGGCCTAATAATATCAGGATGGGATATATGGGAAAGCCTGGAGAGTGGAATCTTCGTTAGGGCCTAGTGATCCAGTCTGGATTGTGGTAAAGCCTAGAGACTAAGAGACAGGAAAATTCCTCGTGACGTAGGTGGAGAAATCTAGTGGCATCCATGCTTTTTGTGGCCTAGTGATCTGATGGAGATCATGGTAAAGCTTTTTATTACATGTTTATTGTTTTTTCCTAGTGGTCTGGTGTCGATTTCAGTGGATCATGGTTTCTATTGATGAGGGTGAGGTGGTTTAGCCTCGCGATGCCCTGGTTGGTTCTTTTGGTTTGAGTCCCACATTCATGCTTGGAATATGGCATGGGGGTGATTGCCTGAAGAGAGATTTGGCTCAACCAATCTATGGTCGGGTGGAACATGGTAGCCCCATACGGGGTTGGATTTTGCATAATTAATAAGAGTTTCTTTCCTTGGTATCTTATGTGTAAATGTATTGGTTTATATGTGGATCCTATGGCTGATGTGTCCTTCATATTTCTGGTTTTATTATAAAGGTTAAAAGCATGTATTATAACAGTGATGATGTATGGCCCTCCTCATGTTTTGATTTGTAAATGAATGAACAATGTATCTATGACCCAATAGATGATAATGCGGAATGATATAATTGAATAGTGCTTCTTAACGATTCTCATATAAGTATGAGACCCCTATGCTCAGATTTGTTGTTTAAACCTGTAGATTACATATTGGTGACATGTTTGACGAAATTCCTACCATGGCTAGTAAGGATCCAGTCAATTCCTTGTTCAGGTAATTTCATTTGCATCATTATTTTTTTGTTATCTTTCAATTCTAAAAGTGTCATGGAGTTCTAGGTAATGACCTAGGGTTTAGGCCTGAAAAAGTAGCACAAATCCCAGAGTCGAAGGCACAATACTAAGGAGAAAATCCCATGACGCACCCATTCCTTGTTGTGGGAGAGACTAGAGCCTCCCATATGCACCTTTGTCCATATCAAGTGAGTGTCCTGGGGTGATGCACTAAAACTTCAGTGGGACCCAGGTACTAGTCATGGGGATGACTGGGAAGTCTTATGGGAGTCTTGTAGTAGGTATAGAAGTTTTGTGTTGTGGGTTTCCGTTGATTCCACTTCCTTAAGGTCATCTAGGAGGTTGAATCCCATTAGGCCTCTCGTCGCATATTTACTCCAATTGGCTGGTTACTTGGGTAGATGTGGGATGAGCATGTTACACCAACCAAGTCATGGAATTCCACGTACCACCCAACCATACATTGTGATGAACTATATATTTCTTTCATCCAATCACCACCGTGCCATATTCCAAGCATGAATGTGGGATATCATGGGATAAACCAATCCATAAACAACCAAGGGAATCTAGAGGTTAAACCACCTCTACCCTCACCATACTGTGATCTCACCTAAACTGGTCTCGATATCACAAAACAAACCAATCTTGGATGCCTCATAATTCATTCACAATCCCTTGAAGAATTTTCCTCTCTCCACCCACCTGTTCAGGGCTTCCCAGATAAAAACCATCTCCACCCCCAACCCTTGAGATTTTCCTAAGACCACCTCACCCATATCCAAAACTTTTTAGAAATCCAAATCTCAACCGAGGAAGACTCCCAAAACATCATCCCTATCTAAAAATGGAAATTCAAGGCTAAAACCATTATCGAAAACCTATAAAAATGCACGCTAATGAAAACAAATTAATTAAATACACACATGCACATACCATGCATGCCAAAACCAGCTAGGAAATCATACATGCAACTTGTTACCTGCAAGTATTCCCTTTGAAGCCATTTGATACAACCTTTCCTTGCTTGGTCCTTGCTTTCCTTTTCTTTCCTTGTCCTTCCTTTGCTTTTTTTCTTTCCTTCTCCTCTTAGGGCTCTTCTCCTCTCTGAGACTAATTCCAAAACAAAGCTGACAAAAGGCTAACCAGCCAAAGCCATGAACTGGTCCTCAAAATCCTTTGTATTATTGATGCCTCTAATTTCTTCATTTTCCTTAATTTTCCTATTGGGCTTTGTCATCTTCTTATTAATCTCATTAGCAAGTGCAAATTCCCATTAGTCATTGTCAGGATGTACCAAATAGATGGTATGTTCTTCCTTAATAGAGGCATCAAATGAGAACTCTATAGCTAGTTTCAATGAAAGAATTGTGTATTTGATTGGAAGTATTACATCTAGCCCATGAATAAGTTCGATACGTGTGAATCTAGTGTCAATTTTGACTGAGGTTTGATAGGTCTGTAATTTGGAACAAAAATTAGATGCTAGTTGTTTTTTTTCTTACTCACCATCCTCTATATCATGGTATTTAAGAATTTATTAATTGATTCAACTTGACCAATAGACTGGGGATAGTAAGTGTTGAGCTCACTTTCTAAAAACCCAAATTGGTCACTAATTTGATCATCATCTTATTCTGAAAATGAGACATGTGATTACTAAGTGGAAATTATTGGGATGCTAATCCTAGCAATAATGTCACTGAATATGAAAGGCACCGGTGTATTACCATCATTGAAACAAGGTGTGGCATAGCCTTGACCCACTTGGTGAAGTAGTAAACAACCATGATGATGTCATTGTAACCATTATCCAAGGTAGGCTTGTATGACATGAAATTTATTCCCTTTACAAAGGGGCCAATGTTAACTACAAGTTGCAAAGGACTAGGATGAGTGCGCTTCTTTTGAGTAAAGATTTGAAAATGATGACACTTTTGGACTAACTGAATTCAAGTTTGAAGATGAATAACCAAAATTATCCCACACACACAAAATTCTATGCCATCATGGCCATACTAGAAATGTGATTGCCACTTGCTCCAACATGGAATTCATTTAAAAACCTCTTAGTTTTTTTCATGGACAAAGCATGAATACAAAACCAAGTCCACACCTTCTTGATAAAGAGTATTTCAAATGATGAGATAACTTTTTCCATGGTGCTGAAGATGTTGATGCTTGTCATGAGATAATTTAGGGCGGACTATTGGAATTCAAATACACCAGTACATCATATGTTGACTCAACAAAAGCCAAGGACTTCTTGGATTTCAAGGTAGTAAACTACAAATTTAACTCTTGTAAGATTACTTTATGTTTCAAATATTTTCTCCCAATGATTTGTCTAGTGAAGGTGTGTTGCATTGGTTTTGATTTTTCTATAAAAATAGTTTGTTTGTTTGTTTGTTTTTGTTTTTGTTTTTGTTTTTGTTTTTGTTTTTGTTTTTGTTTTTGTTTTTGTTTTTTTTTTTTTTTTAAAGAATAATGCATCATCTAAGACACTAGATAGCATGAATAAATGCTAATTTCAACTTCTCAATACAAACATAACATAATTTATGGAAAACAAGAACCTTAATAAGGTAGAAACTGCATGTTTGTGCTACAAACTATCCTCCTAGATCAACATCATAATAATGGCAGATTCAGATATAGTAATTTATAGAAAGAATTCCCTACTATAGTTTAGAGGACTTAGAAATGGGGCTAACACTAAGGATTTCTTCAAATCATCAAACAATCATTGAGCTTGGACATCCCATATTCATAAGGTGCGTGAAAGCTTTAGGAATCTCCACATAATTAATGATGAATTATCACAAAATGTTGTCTTCCCATATAAACTTTGAAAATTTTCAATTGTGAATGAAGGAGGCAACTAAACTGTTGTCTCAATCTTAAAAGAGTCAAATATGATCCCAAAATTGAATATGGTGAAGCCATGTAACCTCCTAGATATCACTCAAAACATACACTTATGTGGATTCAAACAAGTGTTATAGTATTGGGATTGAGTGAATATGTTAGGAAGGTGAGTAGGATAGTTAGATTGACACTTGGAATGAGTAGTCAATTCATCCAAATATGCTTCAAGAATGTGTTGGATATCATGAAAAGGAAATGGCATTGCCAACTAGTGTAACACCCTAGGGATAACCCCTATGTGTATTGTACATATAAGGTTTAGGCCGATGAGCCAAGAGATATTTTAGGGCCTATGTTCCCATGTATATATGTGCTTTAAGCCAGTGTGCCTATGTGTATATATTTTGAGACTAGAGTGCCTATGTGACTCTAAGTTAGTGAACCTATATGCTAAAATTTCAAAGAGCCTAGATTTTTCAATAATCACATACAAATTCAATAAAATACATCATTGTTGTAGACTAAATTAGATAGCAATGTATGTGGGGCTAGGACTCTGTGTTAGAAAATCAGAAAAGGCAGAAATATTTTCTTATGATCATAATTACTTGTGATATTATTATATTTTTACTAGCTTTCTTTATGTTCTTATTTATCTTATTCACACCAAGAAACTATAAAATCAGAACATGAACATCAGTGACACCAGATGTAGGCACTCAACTAGGGTTAAAACCCCTATACAAGCGAAAAACCTAGTCAAACTCTTCCATTAATAGATTCAAATCAAATTGGGACAAACCAAGACCTTAGACCAAACCAAAAGACATTCCTCACTCCACCAATTCAACCTTCCAGAATGATTGGCCAAACTTTAGTTTTATTCAAGTCAAACAACTTCAACCTAGCTACTTTACAGAATTTTGGCCCTCCTACAGATCTAAAATTTTCAACCTTCCTGCAACCCACAAACTTCGCACATGTGGCAATAGAGAGAGAGTTTCAGATTCTTCTTTCTTAATAAAGATATCCTTCTTCTTTGTTGAGGTCTTCTCCTTCTTCTTAGGTATTTCACTCTTCATTTTCTCCTTCTGCAACTGTAGATTGAACTTTCTTGTCTTCTAATCCAAATGAGGTCAAGTTGATGCCTATATAGAGTGGTTTCTAGCTCTCAATTAGGCTAACCTGTCTTCCTTGAGGCCGACTAGGTGGAGGAGGCCTATTTAACTCATTTCACATCAAAATAATTTCTTTTCTTGATAGATAGAGCCCAAGCAAGGTCTATCACGTGATGAGAAGGACTAGGACTCAAGACATAAACCCTAGAAGCCTACAATGGAGGCTTTTATCTAAAATAAAATAATAAAGCATGAAACCCATGCTAATAAATAATTTTATTTCATAATAAAATTTGTTTTCTTTCTTTTGACAAATACATTTCATTATGACTCAAATACAATTATGACAATCGACACTAGTTAAATTCTTCAACACTCCCTCTTAACTAGGGAGGTATTCATAATTACATATATTCCTTGGTACATGGAAGATCTCAAAATGATACTCTACGAAGGGTCACAACACATGCAGTGCTACAGATTAGATACTTGACCAAGTTATCTAATTGGGTGGGACTAAGGTGTGTTCCAAACTTTAGCCACTCTAGGTACCATCAAGCTTTAGCTCTAACACCAAACCATGGATCTAGGTGTGTATCCAAGGTCAGAGCTCGAAGACCAATTGCATCCTCCCTACTTTGAGATTTAGACATCATCACAGGCTGGCAAGATGTCCTCCCAAGCATCTTGTTGCCAAAAGATGCATCATCTCTCCTTATCAACTAAATCATATATCTACACCAATCCAAACATGCTTCAAACATTGAAGCTTCTTACACAAACACAACCCCAATTATTAATAAACTTTCACTATTAGGACAAACCTTGTAGGACATCATTTTCTCTAAAGGGATTCCTTTGCAACAAAGTTTCTTTCATGATTCAAGGATTTCCTTTGAAGTTTCATTCATAGTCTTTCCTTATCAAGGAAAATACAAAGAAAGGATTATGAGCAAGCAATACAAATAAATATTGATACAAGGAAGAAATATAACATAAAAGATGTAAAAATTGCAAGAAATTTGCTACTGATAATGAAATCGAACTGAAATCAATAGACATAAATTTATTATACTATTCCGCGAAAAGGAAAATACATGATAGAAACACATGCAATAACATGAAACCATCAAAACACAAGGAACACAATGATTTTATAGGGGAACCCAACTTGGAAAAACCCTTCTGCTACTTTGCATTAATTCAGATGGTAAGATAGATCAATTACAATGTCTTGCTTCAATCCTAAAGCACACCCTGCACTGCAATTCCGATCTCTTGCTCTTTGGCCTGCTCTAACCAACACTTAGCCAAAATAGGCCTCCTATTTCCTTGCGCAATCCTGGAGGAAATTAGCCCCTAAAAATTAGGAGAATTCCATATTTCCTTGTGCAAATACTAAAGCAATTGACCACATACTCAATGAAAAACCAATATACACTCAACTAGTATACAATTCATAATTACAATGTGCCTTTTCCTCCACTCCAACTAGGAAATTTGAATTCCATGCATGACTGGGTTTATTTTTAGTCAATTGATTAGTTAACTGAGAGATCATTGAGTTAAAAAATGTTATAACTACTCAATTGAACTTCTACTTACTCCACTGAAGACTAGAGCTCAATTAACTTAGTTTAACTAACAATAAGTTCGCCAGATTGCTAAATTTTAGCAATCAACCCATGCACAACTCTACTTCTAGCCTATAACTCTAATTTATTATCTTAAATATGAGAAAAAGCCATGTCACTCCTGCTAACCATAATCCATGTCATTCTGTTGATGTGGAAAACCAAATTTATCCATTTGACTAAGCCACAAATAAAATGAAGCCTTTTATTGCTACATTTTAACACTCCCTCTTAGCAAGAAAAGGGTTTTGTACCACCCCTATCCCGCTCCTGTGGAACTTAAATTTTCCTATTGACAATGTCTTTGTCAAAATATCTGCATCATGCTCCTTTGTGGGAATGTACTGCAACATCATGATTCTCCTCTGTACACAATCTCTCAAGTGATGGTACCTGATATCAATGCGCTTGGACCTATCATGAAATACTGGAATTTCAGAGATTTTGATACAACTTTGATTATCACAATAAATCATAGTAGGATCCATCTCCTGACTAAAAAGACCAACAATAATTTTGCTCATCCAAATGGCCTCGCATATTTCTTGACTAGCAACCATATACTCGGCCTTTATTAAGTTGAGTACTACAGATCTTTGTTTCCTACTATACCAGGAAATAGCTGCAGACCCAACACTGAAGACAGCTCCTGAAGTGCTCTTCCTTTCTGATGGACTCCCTGCCCAATATGCAGCAGTGAAGCTTTAGAGCTTCACCCCATCAATCCTCTTGTACCATAATCCAAAATATGTTGTACCTCCGAGATATCTAAGCACATGTTTTACTTCTTTCCAGTGAAGCTTGGTAGGCTTCACCATAAACTGACTCAGCTTATTAATTTCATAACATAAGTTTGGCCTTGTGTTGACCAGATACATCAAGGACCCCAGTAGCCATGTGCAAATGTTAGCATCTACTACTGCCTCTCCTATAGAAACATCCTCCTTCCTCTAGTTGGTATCTAGAGGAATTTCCATAGGCTTGCAATCCTGCATATGGAATCTCCAAGTATTTCATAAGTATACTTCCCCTGACCCCCAAACAGCTCTCTGCCACTCGTCCAAACCAAGGAAGTAGTGCATAAAGCACACGTCCTTGCAAGACTGGATTAACTTCTCATCCCCTGTCAATATCAAGTCATGTACATACAAGACTAAAATTAGCAATTTTCCATCTACCGTAATGTAGTAGAGATTGTCATCTACTTCACTCTTGGTGAAGCCAAATCCACTGAGAAATGTGTCTATCTAAGTGTACCAAGCACAAGGTGCTTTCTTGAGACCATAAAAGGCTATCATGAGTCTACACACATGTGTCTCCCTATCAAATGTCTCAAATCCCTCAAGTTTCTCTATGTGAATCTCTTCCTCGGCCACTCCATTGAGGAAGGCAATATTCACATCCATTTGGTGGATCTTCCACCCCATCTGCGTAGTTAATGCTAGAATGGTTTTGCTGGAGGAATATCTTGCCATAAGGGAAAGTGTCTCCTCATAATACTCACTCTACCCGTGAGAATCCTTTGGCCACAAATCTGGCCTTGTACTTCTCGACACTTCCATTAGCTGCATGTTTCACTTTGTATATCCATCTGGAATCAACCACTAACTTGTTCTCTGGTCTTGGCACCACCTCCCATACATTTGTTTCCATGATGGAATCATACTCCTCCACCATGGCATCTACCCACACTGGTTGGGAAATTGCCTTGTCAAATGAAGAAGGTTCGGAATCAATGAGTTATCTCATAAGTGCCATATAACTAGTATACATTTCTAGTGACCTCCTCTATGTGTGCAAGGAAGTAGGAGCTCCCACATGCTCATATGCATCATGCACCAACTTGTTAACCTCTTCGGTTCTCTTTCTCCCCTCTAGAAGATTCTGGTTGAGTGGGTGCCTCTACTCGAGCTCCTTTCTACTCCTCCACATGTGGTTGCTACATAACATCCTGAGGCTCTGACTGAGGCTCCTCCTTTGGAGATAGAAGCTCTACCTCTAGTGTAATACTAAGCTCTTGTTTTAGAGAGCTTATCATAGCCTTCTCCTCATCAAATCTAGCATCTCTCCTCATCATTGTCATCTTGAGTGAGGGAAAATACACCCGATAGTTATGAGGTGTCTCTGTGTATCATAAAAATATCCCCATCTCCACTGTAGGATCCAACTTTTTTCTGCTATCCTTGGAGACATGAAAATAGATTGTAGCTCCAAAAAGTTGAAAATGGGATACATCTAGCTTCCTCGCAGACAAAGCCTCTTCGGGTGTGATCATGCCAAGTATTTTGTGAGTTCTACAAATACGCTGTTGTATTGCATGCATCTACCCAAAGATATAGTGGTAGTCCCTGATCATGCAACATTGCTCTTGCATCCCCTACAATGCTTCTGTTTTTACTCTCTGCCACCCCATTTTGTTGTGGGTTTTGGGTGAAATTAGCTCTCTTCTCATGCCTTCTTTGGCACAAAAATATTTGAAAGCATTAGACACAAATTCTCCTCCATTATCACTTCTCGAGGATCTAATTTTTTGACCAATCTCATTTTCAACCAATGCTTTTAATTCAACAAATTTTGCAAACACTTCATCTTTATTCTTCATAAAATAGATCCAACACTTGTAGGAAAGGTCATCTATGAAAATTACATAATACTTATGTTTTGCAACTGAGACTGTAGAAGATGGCCCACACACATCATAGTTGACTCACTCCAAGATGGCTCTTGCTCTGCTATCTCGGCCCTGGAAGGAGTCCTTGACGTATTTTCCAAGAGTGCATGCCTTGCAAAAATCATGTTGGTCAAGGGTGAATTTTGGAAGTCTCGTGGTGATCTTCTACATGATTTTCAAAGCTCTATGGTGTAGGTGACCCATGCACCTATGTTAGAGTTCTCCAACATCTCAACTCTAAACATGTTATGCTTTGTTTCTCAATGTAGTGCATGCGTCCACTTCTAGCTTGTAAATATTTTTCACTCTAACACCATTTTTTTTTACTTATCGAATAGCAACATGCTTTAGAAAATATTACCCCTTACTGAACAACACATCATAACCTTTGTCCTCCAACAAAACTACACAAACTAATTTTTTCTTCAGCCCAGGCACATACATTACAATTTTTAGGTGAATATGGGAGCCTGAATCCCTCTTAAAGGTGATAATACCAATCCCTTTGGTACTATATCTACCATCGTCTCCAAGTTCTCTGTTTAATTGTAGGTACTTCTCCTCCAAGTTGCTGAAGAACTCCTTAGATCATGTCATATGAAATGAGGCTCCAGAGTCGAAGTACCATACATTACTTGACATGCATCCAATGAGGGTGAAATCTAATTCGAATTATGATGCAAGAGCATCACCTCCTACTCCTCCTGCAAGATTCTTCTCGGATTTATTGTGCAAACACTTAGTTGCATAGTGTCCATATTCATGGTAGTGAAAACATTTTTTCTTTTAGGTCCTTCTTCTTTCGATGGTTTTGGCTATATTTTGGCTTGCCTTGGGCCTTCTTTCCATTACCTTTCTTTCCCTTTCCTACCAAGGAAAATTTGTCTTCCTCCTTAGTTCTGGTTGTGACACCATCTCTAATGTTTCTTTTGATATCCTCTTACACCAAATCAACCTAAAGTCTATCCCAATCTGGTAGCTTTTCTCTTCCATTAACTGAATCTTAATAGTTGTGTTGGGATTTCAGAAGGCCAAAGAGCGCTAAGCTCACAAGTTCAAATGATGGCACATTTTCTTCTACTCCTCCAAGTTCATATCGAACCTGAGTGAATCTGGATACGTACTGTGGAATGGTTTCATTTTTTTAGCATTCAAATGCTCTTGAGTTTATCTCTCAATGCCAATTTCCTGGCATCACTACTGCTTTGGAAGAGATATAAAAGAGTTTTCCACATTGAAAAAGGAGTCTCCTTTCCATGCAAGTTTGAAACCACATTATCTCTGCACCCTCTAGAATAATAATTGTTGTTGTTTCTTTCTTCCATTGAGCAAGTGCTTGTGCATCTGATGCTACTGATTTTGGAATATTAGTTTGTGTATATTCCCACACTCTATTTTCATCCAAGACAACTCCCTTCTTGTTTTCCAAGCACAAAAAATTGAGGTGCCCTCCAATGATGGTTTCATTTTTTTAGCATTCAAATGCTCTTGAGTTTATCTCTCAATGCCAATTTCCTGGCATCACTACTACTTTGGAAGAGATCTAAAAGAGTTTTCCACATTGAAAAAGGAGTCTCCTTTCCATGCAAGTTTGAAACCACATTATCTCTGACACCCTCTAGAATAATAACTATTGTTGTGTCTTTATTCCATTGAGCAAGTGCTTGTGCATCTGATGCTACTAATTTTGGAATATTAGTTTGTGTATATTCCCACACTCTATTGTCATCCAAGACAACTCCCTTCTTGTTTTTCCAAGCACAAAAAATTGAAGTGCCCTCTAATGCATACTCAAGCCTCAATCCATTTAAAGACATTTTTTTTGCACCGAAGAGAATCTACACCAAAACCTTTGCAAATATAAATTTCTATAAAAGAATCTTTGGAAGTTTTCTATATCGTCTTCTAATGCTTTGATACCATGTAGAAATTAGAAAAGAAAATCTATTACTAATGAAATCGAACTAAAATCAAGGGACACAATTTTCTTCTACTATTATGTGAAAAGGAAAATACATGCAATAACATGCAACCATCAAAACACAATTATTTTACAGGGGAACCCGACTAGGGAAACCCCCTCCACTACTTTGCATTAATTCAGATGAGAAGATGGATCAATTACAATGTCTTGCTTATATCTTGAAGCACACTCTGCACTGCAATTTTGATCCCATGCTCACTGAGCTGCTCTAACGAACACTTATCCAAAATATGTGTTTTCTTTCCTCCTATTTCCTTGCACAATCTTGGAGGAAATTAGCTCCTAAAAAATAGGAGAATTCCTTATTTCCTTGGGCAAATCCTGAAGGAATTGACTATTTTCTCAATGCAAAAACATTGTACACACAACTAGTATGCAATTGATAATTACAAGGTACCTTTTCCTCCACTTCAACTAGATAATTCAAATTCCATGCATGATTGGGTTTATTTTTAGTAGATTGATAGGTTAATTGAGAGATTAGTGAGTTAACAATTGTTATAACTATTCAATTGAACTCCTACTAACTCCACTAAAGACTAGAGCTCGGTTAACTCAGTTTAACTAACAATAACTCCACTAGATTGCTAAATTTTAGAAATCAACCCATGCACAACTCACTTCTAGCCAATAACTCAATTTACTAACTTAACTAGGAGACATAGCCATGTCACTCTAGCTAACTACAATCCAAGTCATCCTCCTGATGTGGAAAATCAAATTTCTCCATTTGATTAAGGCACAAGTCAAACGAATCATTTTTGTGCTACATTCAAACAAAAGAAGAAACAAAGAACAATATACTTATATTTTTATAAAATGGTGAGGGCTCCCTCTTAATCCAATCTTTCTAAGGGATACCTACAACTTATCAAAAACAACTCAAGAATTTCTAACAAGACATATTAGATTTATGAACTCTAGAAATAAAAATGAAAACTTTACAAAACTTAAAACAACAATCTTAGAAGGATATGCAAGGAAAGACTTAATAGTATATGTCTTTGACTCTGGATTCTTAAGTCTTGTCCTTCTTAGGTGGAGCTTCTTCAACAACTGTTGCATGTTCCCTTTCCCTTTTCTTGTGCTTGTTCCTAGGATTTTCAAGACATTCATTCTTATAGTGTCCCATCTTATGACAAGGATAACATTCAACTTTAGATAAGTCAACATTCTTCTTTGGTCCTTTAAACTTCTTATTTCCTCCCTTTTTATTATAGTGAGCAGAATATGCTTTAGAAGTGTTGTCCTCATATTCTTCCTTATTATTATTTTCTAATGAGATTTGGGCTTCTTCTTGACTGGATGCATTGTAGAAAACCTGTGATGGGTTAACCCGATAATGCAATATAAATCAAAGAAGAATATTATAACCTACTTCTACTATCAATTTGCGGAAGCTTAAAGATCAAGTTGAACAATATAACCAGAAGAGGAAGAATCAATGGCACAATACACATGAAAATACTTTGGGGAAAGTCTCAGATAAAAACCCCACACTATTGTATTATCATACATGGTGGAAATACATAGGAATTATACAAAGCCTTAGCTCTCACAGCTAGCCAACTCTCAGTACAATCCTCACATATGCTCACAGGTAACCTTGGATTCTCTCCAGCCTTCCTCTCTACCCTCCAAGCTCCTATTTCCTTGCATTGTTCCTTGTGGATGATTAGCCTATTACCAAGTGGAAAAGCAAGCCTTCAAAATTGCGCAATCCTCAAGGATGAATCCTTGACTGCATGCATGAGTTTTCTCCATGAGAAAACACATGCAAATGATAGTACATTGTCCTTGAATATTAATCTCAACTAAGTCTTTCTCAGAATAGACATGCATGAGTTTCTGATGAGGGAATCTTCAGTTAACTGGAGTAGAACTAGTTGAGTACATTAATGCATCAACTCACTGTTAACTTACTATTAGTTCCTCAAATAGTTTAGAACTAATTTAACTAGACTTAACTCAGTAAACTGAGTTAACTAATTACAACTCAAATATAACTCAATCTTATCTCCTT
>APFE030005866.1:122593-134377 GCA_000404065.3 Pinus taeda
CTCAACAAGAAAGGGATTATCTGCCACCCCGATCTTGTCTCTATGGAACTCAAATTTACACTTTGACAATGCCTTTGTCAAAATGTCAGCATCTTTCTCCTCTGTCTAATATACTGCAGCAACATTATCCTCCTCGCTACACAGTCTCTAAGATGATGATACCGGATGTCGATGTGCTTGGGACTATCATGAAATACTGGATTCTCAGAGAGTTTGATACAACTCTGATTATCACAATAGATCATAGTGGATCCATCCTCTGATCAAACAAACCAACTAGGATTTTCCGCATCCAGATGGCCTCACATGCTACCTGACTTGTAGCCATGTATTCTTCCTCTGCCAAGCTGAGTGCAACTAACCTCTGTTTCTTGCTGTACCAAGAAACTTCCACTGACCCAAGGTTGAAAATCCCCCCTGATGTGCTCTTCCGATCTGGTGGACTCCCTGCCCAATCTGCATCAGTGAAGCCCTATAGCTTCACTCCGTTTGTCCATATGTACCATAATCTATACTGAGATGTGCCTCTAAGGTATCTCAATACATCCTTTGCTGCCTTCCAAAACATCTTGGTAGGTTGAACTATCTCTTGACTCAGCTGGTTCACCACATAGTACAAATTTGGTCGTGTGTTCATTAAGTACATCAATGAAACCACAAGCTTCCTATACATAGTAGCCTCTACCACTTCTCTTGATGTAGCAACCTCCTTCCTCCAGTTACTTGCTAGAGGAGTCTGCATGGGCTTGCACTTCTCCATGTGGAATCTCCTAAGTATCTCATTGGCATACTTACCCTAAAACACAAACAGCTCCCCATCCTTCTGCCACATTTCCATGCCAAGGAAGTAATGCATGAGACCCATGTCTTTCATCTCGAATTATCTTGCAAGGTCCTCCTTGCAAGACATGATCAACTTATCATCACTAGTCAATATGAGATCATCAACATAAAGTACAATGATCAACAACTTACCTTTCACCAGGATGTGGTACAGGTCCACTTCCGCTTCACTCTTTGTGAAGCCCAACCCAGTGAAGTAGTTGCCTATCCTAGTGTACCAAGCACGAGGTGCTTGCTTCAGCCCATACTTGAGTCGGCACACATGCGACTCACGATCGAAGGTCTCAAAACCTTCCGACTACTCTATGTACACCTCTTCCTCAATCTGGCCATTGAGGAATGCAGTCTTCACATCCATCTAATGGATCTTCCAACCCATCTGTGCTGATAGTGCCAACATAGATCTGATAAATGAGTACCTTGCGACAGGAGCAAAAGTTTCATCATAGTCAATCCCCTTGACCTATGAAAATCCATGGGCAACAAATCTCTCCTTATACTTCTCCACACTACCATCAGCAACTTTCTTTACCTTGTAAAGCCAACAGGAACTCACAACTGACTTGTTCTCCGGTCTCGGAACCACGTCCCAAACACTGTTACGAAATATGGATTCATACTCCTCCACCATAGCATCAACCCAAATCGGCTGTTGCACTGCTTCCTCAAAGGAAGATGGATCTGTCTCAACACATTCCCCAGCAAAGGCCATGTATCCAGTGTACCTATCAAGTGACCTCCTCTGTCTACGCTAAGAAGATGGTGCTCCCACATTCTCTCTCACATCCTCCAACAATCTGTCAGCTTCTCTTGTGCACTTTCGTCCATCTCTGGAAGACTCTGCTTGAGTGGATGTCTCCACTCCTAGAACCTCTGCATGTGGCTACTCCACCTCAGTCTGAGGCTCCTCCTCCTTAGTAACCAACAATTCCTCTATAGCCTATAGTTGGAGCTCCCTTTCAAGGGAAACTCGCATGCCCTTCTGCTCATCAAACTTGAGATCTCTGCGAACCACTGTCCTCTGACTAGTAGGCAAGTACACCCGATAGTTTTGAGGTGTAACAGTGTACCCCACAAATATCCCAAAATTTGTTGTCATCTCAAGCTTCTTCCTTGCATCCTTTGTCACATGGCAATATAGCCAAAGATCCTGAAGTGACCCACATCTGGTCTCTTACCAGAGAAAGCTTCCTCTGGTGTCTTCATCCCAAGTATGTGATGTGGGCTTCTATTCTGCAAATAGACCATTGTGTTGCATGCTTCATCCCACAAGTGAAGTGGTAGGCCTTGGTCATGCAGCATTACCCGTGCTACCCCTACAATAGTTTTGTTCTTCCTCTTGGCCACCCCATTCCGTTGTGGGTTCTAAGGTGTCTTCAACTCTCGTTTAATTCCTTCCATTGCACAAGAGTCCTTAAACTCTTGAGAGACATATTCTCCACCGTTGTCGCTTCTCAAGGCCTTGATCTTCGTCCCTGACTCTTTCTCAACAAAAGCTTTGAACTCACAAAACTTTGTAAAAGTTTGGTCCTTCTTCTGCATGAAATAAATCCAGTATTTGCGAGAATAATCATCAACGAAAATCACATAATACCTTTGCTTCGCTGTGGATGCCGTCGAGAATGGTACACATAAATCAGCATGAACTCACTCTAAGATAGCCTCTGCTTGACTATCTCGATCATGAAAGGAAGACTTGGTGTACCTTCCCAAGGTACAACCTTTGCATGTGTCAACTTGCTCAAGTTTACATTTGGGAAGTCCTGTAGATATCTGTTGCATTATCTTCGAAACCCCATGATGCAAATGGCCCAACCGCCTGTGCCACAATTCACCAATGTCTTGGCTTTGCATTATGGAGTACTAAATAAGGTATGCTTTTGTTGATTATTTTGGCATCTTTTCATTAAAACTCACAGCCCCTTTGCATCATGAACTAGGAAGATAATAAGAAATTATGACAAAATCTGTAAGATTAATATGCAATACGAAAGCACTGATAATTTCCATTTCTTATGCAGGAAAAGGGGAAAATGAAAGACTATCATTCCAAAGAAAAAGAGAGGGCCAAGTTAACTACTGTCCCTTTGGCAAGGAACCACATGCAAACAAGGTGATCCAAATTAAAGCATATCAACAAGGGAAAGGAAATGGAGATATCGACTCGGCGCAAGAAAGCAAATGGATAACTGAGAGTTAACAGTTTGGCGAATCCCTCGGGATCCTTTCATCCTGAGGGATCGCTGCTTTAACTATTTTTGCATCCTTGACATCTCCGCCTTAGCTGTTATAAAAAGGGGCAGCACCGCTAGCCCAAGGGGGGGATAGACTATCATTTTTCTATGTAACTTTTATTGAATTTGAGACTTTGATCATTGACTCTCATTGAGAAGTGATCCGCTATAATTCTGTTTTAATGAATTAATACAAACCTGGTTGTTGTTTCATCTTTGATCCTAGAATAATCTCAAGTTGTGTGTCCCTGGAGGCTAAGGGCTCGACCCTGGTGGAACACTTGCTCATGTACTATTACTTTTGGTTTGTGCGTGGTTTTACTTATCAGCTTTGTCCGGTAACCTGATATGTTTTGTTATTTTACATCACAACTTTGTTCTATTCGATTCACGCTAGATTGAGTAATATCATTCTCTGAAATGGTAACATCGTATTGACTCTGCAACGCATTGTTGTTCCTTTAATTGTTGATACGACATTGCTGGTCTTTACAGAATACTGTTGCTGCTCAACTACAGAGTAATTGTGCTGTAACATTCATATTGTTGTATTCATCTATGGTTTATAATTGATTGCGATTGCGATTCAACTAACATTTTTGTTCCGTTATGAATTATAATCGTTATTCCTGATAACTGAGATTGATACTGGTGGTATCAAAATCAGATTACTACTTTTCTTAAGGCATGTTGTGTGTGTTATTATCTTGGGTTATCGTGTGCTTGCATTTGGCTCTGAGTACCGTGCTATGTTTCATTGCTAATCAGTTTCCATTCTATTTCCATGTGCTATCTGATTTATCCTTAGAATAAGGATTGCTACCTAATTCCTGTAGGGTACGATTGCTGCACTTATTTCTGACGATTAAGGTGTTCATAAGAAATTGTTGTTCCATTTCCTAGTTGTTGTTCCATTTTCTAGTTGTTGTTACATTACCTAGTTGTTGTTCCATTTCTTTATTATTTGCGTTATCACTGCTTTGGTGTGCAGAACTATCTGAAACTATAGTGGGCATTGACATTTGTTGTCTAGCCCCTAGATTGATGAATGATCCTTTGATTATCTTTAGTTACATTAGTTTACAGAGGGATGAATTACTATTACTGGACTCTTGACTGATAAATTGCCTAGTTTCTTGAATGCATGATTTCAACTTTTAGGTGCTTGCTGTAATTAGATATTGTTTTAAGCATCCGTTTACTCATGTATTTTGAGCACTATACTACTAGCATTACTCTGACAAATGATAGCCTCAAACTAAGACACTCTTTGAAATAACAAAACGTTCTTGGATTGACAAACTAATGTGAGGTAATTAGAGGTGAAAAAGACCATTTTTACGACTCGACATTTTGGTGTTGTTGCCGGGGAAAGAGTGTAGCCATTTGTCTCTTTAAAGAGTAGTGTAAGAGCCTGCTAGGAAAGAATTGGGTTTTAAAAACGGAAGGTAAGAATCTACGTGTGGAGTATGTAATAGCCCTGCTCCCCTGCCCGCTTTCCTGCAGATCTGTTGTTGTTTTTTCTGGGTAGAACTTAGTAGTTGGTTTGTGTGCATGACTAAGCAGAAAAAGCTAGAAAAGAATCCTAAACCTCTACCCAAGTCTGACAAAGCTAAGGGGCAGGCGACCCTTGGCTGATCGACCTTTATAGACGAAATCATTAAGAAAGCATAATCTCACCCTTCAGTAGGACCTAGAAAAGTTGTTTCTAGATAGTCTACTAGTTCCCTTCAGGCCAGAGGATCACCATCTGTAGCCTTTGCTGAGGTGCATAGTCAAACCGAAGAGCTAGATTTTCAAGAAGTTGAAAATTCTAGCCCATAACCATTGCAAGAAGGGAATTTTAGCAAACTCTGTGAAGAAAGAGGAGAGACGGGAGAAACGAAAGAACCAAGTTCTCCTCTTGGGGGAGTTCAGCCATTAAGCGGTCCAAATAAGGGAAGTGTTGCAAAAATCATTTATAGCGAAGCTGAAGAACCTGAATCCCCTCAAACATTAGGTACTCCCATTATCCCAGATAAAGGAAGTGTTGTCAAGGCCATTCCTGTTAAAGTTATTTCCCCTCGACAACCTAGGAATACCCTCCTAGATATCCCAGAAGGTTATTGGCATATATTTGACCAAATGGCCCAAAACCAACCAAACACCCAAACCTCTACATTGCAATACCTCATTGTGGATACTGCATCTAATGCACCTATGAAAGCAATTCCTCTTTAGCATATCCCTACATTCAACGGTCTTACATCAGAGGATCCGGATGCATTCTTGTTTGAATTTGACATTCTGTGTAGAGGATATGACTATACCACCGATCCCCAGAAACTGAAATTATTTCCCTCTACATTAAAAGCGGCTGCTTTAAGATGGTTTATGGGATTAGGTGGCGGTGTTATAAATAACTGGGATCAAATGAAAGAGTCTTTTCTAAAAAAATATCAGGACTATTGTAGGTCTAGAGAATTAAAAGACGAAATATTCAAGATGGTAGCTAGACCAAATGAAACATTAAACATTATGGGAAAAGGAGACATTTATCAGGAAAATTTTGTTGACATTATTGATTTATGTATCAGGAGCTCGAGAGGCAGCACAAGATTAAAACCGGTAGAACATGATCGGTTTGTAAGAGATAATAGAATTTCGGCAGAAGGAGTAACATGTGCAGAAATTGGAAATTTATTGGAAAATTTTAAAACTGATATATTAGGGACACTAACAACACAATTTGATATTATGTAGGCCAAAAAAAAGCAAGTGGAGGTAGAAAAGAATTTGGCGATCTTCTGTCCCTGATGCAGGAAGAAACACAGCCATAAGGAGTGTCCATTGGATATAGTCCAAGTTAGCGCCATTTGTACGAAAGATCACTCTACGGAAAGTTGTCCCTCACTTCCCGGATTGAAGGCAGTATATAAGGAAGTAGAAGAAGAGGCAGAATTGGTGTATCTACTTAATCAACACTGTCAATGGCAACCATGACAATCAGGTATGTTTTCAGATCTGGCTTCTTCTTTTCAACCTCCATCATATCATGCTCAACAATATAATACAATGTGGCAAAATCAACCTCCATTCCCGAATTGGTCACAACAGTCATTCCCTTCATCATCTCCATGGCCGAATCAGCCAAGCCAACCCAATTGGCCAAATTTCCCTATACCCCACCATATTGGCAAAATAATGTATATCCATCACAATAAACCCCTTCTACTTCACAGAGTCAAGCCTAGCATACAAACTAGCAAAGACCGATGAATCAGCCAGTAGGAACCATCCCACTCCCTCAACCTACACTGCCAGCCTTACAACAAAACCCCCAGCCTAACTTAAGATCGCAACTCCCAGCCCAACCCAACCCTAATCCAAATAATAGACCGGTCCAATCTATCCAAATAATTGAAACACCGGAAATGGGGATCGATCGAAGGGAGTGTAATGACCTTCAGTTAAGATCGGGGTGTATCATCCAAACAGAGGGAGATAAAACAGTTCAAAGTAAAAATCAGTTACCTATAGAACAACCTTCACAAGAAGAGGATGTGACCATACAACAGATCCATAATCAAGCAACCACATCCTCTCCCCCATTCCCAAAATGATTAATCATACCTCGACCCATACAGTATCTTGATTTTGACATTCTGGGAGAACTGAAAAATCTATACATAAAAATTCCATTCCTCCAAGCCATTCAAGACATCCCGATATATGCAAAGACTATCAAAGAATTATGTATAAAGAAACCAAGGATGAATATAACAAATAATCCAAGAGTCCAAGTAGTTGGCACTCTATCCGACCTATTATCAGGGAAAGAAACACCCATTAAATACGAAGACCCAAGAAACCCAATAGTAACCGTACAAATTTATGGTAAAACCTTCTCAAATGCCTTAGTTGATCTAGGAGTTGCAATCAATATCTTAACAACTACCACTTGCCAAAAACTAGGTATTACATCAGTAAAACCCACCTCTACTTTATTAGAATTGGCTAATCAATCTGTGGTTAGGCCAGAGGGCACACTACATGATGTCATGGTGTCTGTTGACTCCTGGGAGTATCCAGCTGAATTTCTGATAATAAGCCCCAAAAACTAACTTGATGGACATCCATTAATTTTAGGCAGACCTTGGCTTGCAACTACCGATGCTTATATTGGCTGCTGCTAGCCGGATAAATCATTCTTGCAGACAAGACCGATCTCCCTAGTATCAACTGATATCTAGCAACAAGCAGGACAAGCAAATCTACCTTTCTCTAAACATATTGCAATTCATTAATAAAATGGTGTTTTAGACCCTACCTTAAGTCCAACGCTAGTTTGTGGCAGCCATGCTCCAACAGCTTCAAAGAGTTTCCTTTTAATAACCTGCAATCACAAACAAGCACACATCAAATAACACCTGCATAGCTAATATAATAAATCATGTTCATCATAGTGATCAAGGAATCCATGAAATAAACCATAAGACACAGCTTATTGAGAAAAATAAACTTGATTGTATTAACTTTGAAATAGAAGAACTTTACAAACTTGGTGCCTTAATGCTGTACAAGCTCTTCCCAAGGTCCAAACAGGAATCTCCTCTACTTTGACAAGCCTCACTCTCTCCCAAATGAGATCAAAAGGTATGTAATCTCTCCTCTCAAAATCTTAATAAGGAAGACTAAGTTCCAGCAGCATTTACCCTAAAAAATATTCAGCTTTCAACCTCCCAAGTAACCAGTCGAATGCTTCAATTTATAGTGCAAAGGAAGGAGGTTACAGGTCAACCATTGAAGGGATAGAGTCCTCCTTCAAGGGGATAAGCTCCTCACATCAAGGGGCTAGCTCCTAAAGGTATGGGATGCATGAACCCTTAAGGAGCGAACTTGCCACCGCAAGATTCCCTCTAGAAGCTTCCAGAAATGACTCAAAGTGAGTTTTTAAGAATGTACTTGCGCCTTTTTAACTTTTACAAGGGTTCGCACCCATAACACAGATACAGAGCGATCAGGTGCATAGGGGACATGACCAATAGGTGCGGTACCGCAGGTAATGATAAGAGAAAGTGTGAAACCAGAGTTTTAGAGATTTTTAAGGTCTTTCTCTTATTTTCAAGGCTTGATATGAAGAACTGAGGTTTAAGACTTGCAAAGGAGGAAGGTATGAGTGGTGATAGAATCATATTGATTGCAGAATGTCAAAGTGACAATTTTTGTGCAACAGATTGCCCCCTAAAGTGCGAAGTCTGTAATAGATGAGGATGGTTTTGTCATCTAAGAAGAGTGAAGTACTTTATCATTTCAAGGATCTTCCTGTGGATACCCCAGTTGGAACCTGTAAAAACATTCAATGCAAAAAATATATATATGAACATATCATCGCTGAGGTAGGTATTCCCATACTCAGATCAAAACTGACTAGAGAACTATCTAAACTGCTTTGATACAAGAATGGTTTTGTAATGCATCACAAGTATAGACATATGTAGACACAGTATGGGCATAGCCATCTGTTTATGAAAAGTCCATTGTATAATGAATAACAAAATTCCTCGCAGCCTGGATGGTGGAAACTAGATTCGGGGTCTTGATTTCTGCTTCCCGAACTAGTACGATTCTATCCATGTGAATGAATGTGTGGAATTCGAACATGGTAGAAACCACTTGATTACCGGTCAATGATGTAAACCGTTAACAAGTGTGAGAGAAACCACCAATAATGTCAATGGCCCTCAAAGTACCTAGTACAATCCATGAAATGTGAATAAATGAGTCGATGTCGAACACGTCACAGAATCCTTTGATCGAAGGTCAATGATGCAACCTGTCGTCAAAGGCGAGAAACCTGCCATTGAGGCATGAAGATTCCAAGGTACTGACGATTTCTAGATCATCTTTCTAGATAATGAGTTGGAGTCGATAGAAAGCAATCCGTCGTAGGCAAGCCCACAACACGAAATCATAGATCAAGTTTTAAAGAAATATATTTGGCAAGGACTAACTAAGGGATGGTCAAGAAGGATGACAGATATATTGCAAATGAATAGTTTATTTGAACTGACCTCTTGAACACATAATGGCACTGCAGATGGTTTCGTGACAATTGACCCAAAGCTAATACCCAAAAACTGGCTGAAGGCTTTCAATATGGTTTGATTAACTGTTAGGCAAAGGATTTCCCAACCCAGGTGAACAAAAAGTGTCATGTTCAAGAGTGGTTAACTGCTTTTCTAAACACAAAGTATAACAAACAGGTTCATTTTTCTCTCTTTTCCCCCACCAGTTTTGGCAAGTACCTCTTTATTTTTGACAATCTGAGGAGGATAACATTTGCTTGATTATAAGCTCATCCTTCGGATGAGTCCAACTTAGTTTAAAATTCGAACCCTAAGAAGGAGTGGTCCGTTCCTGTTTGAAATTGAACAGGTCCTTTACTGTTAAATTTTAACGAGTCCAGTATAGGAGAAACTCGGTGCTTTTCAATTTAGGGAGTCAGAATAAAAACTTAAGAAAACTCCATGGTTGTCCTTTTTCGTAAATTTGTGTCCCCCAAGCCCGAAAAAGTATAAAATAATATTTGAGAGAACCGCTTGACCATTACGATCAATGAGTATTTTTCATAATTAGTGCCTTCAATCTAAAAAATTAAAAAAGTGATCGAAAACACGTCATTTTATTACTAATATCGAACTTGAAACAGCAAAAGTTCGGCAATCTTTTCATGTTTATATGGTCATAAAAGAGCTGTAAGTGGACCGTATTTTAATTCTGTTTTAACGAGCTTAAAAAGGGAAAACTCAACAATCTTTTCATATTTTACGAGTTAGAAAAGAGCTTAAAGAGGACTCGTCCTAGAGGAACAAGTGGTATAAAGGGTAGAAACTGGTTCCGGCAATGGTGGAACTGCTCAAAACATGTAATGGTCAAGAGGCTGACTAACAAAACCACTCATAATTGCGGTCCCTCAGGAAAGGAAAACAAGCAAGTGAAAGAATATGATCGGCCAACGAGATGGTGGCAATGGAATGAAAACAACCAAGGCTCATCTAACAGAAATTAGCGGATAAAAAGGCAATCACGAGATGTAAAATGGGTATGGGTTCATTTTTACACAAGCTTGAACCATAGAGAACTCTGCTTGGATTCGGTTTCATGTTTACACAAGCTTGACGAAAAACTATGCTTGTTATAAGTTCGCATGCCCCCAGCTTAATGACACAAATCGAGGTACATGCCCCCCAAGCTTCATTGCATTCAACTAGGTGGATGAAATGAAGGTTTACTTTCAAGTTCTTGAAAAGACTCGACTCGAAAAGGGAGTTGTTTCATTTTTTAATGAGGTTGACACATGAAAAGAACTATCCTCAAAATCCTTGTTTCATGTTTGAAATGAGCTTGACACAAGACAAGGAACTATGCTCTAAAATCCTTGATTCATTTTTTAACGAGCTTGACACAAGACAAGGAACTATGCTCTAAAATCCTTGATTCATTTTTTTTAACGAGCTTGACTCAAGACAAGGAACTATGCTCAAGACTCCTTGTTTCATTTTTTAACGAGCTTGACACAAGACCAGGAACTATGCTCATAACATCCAGTTTCATTTTTTAACGAGGTTGAGATAGGAACAAACTAACCTCGCACCCTAGTTTCATTTTTTAAGGAGGTTGATATAGGAAGAAACTATCCTCGTGACATCCAATTTCACTTTTTAACAAGGTTGAGACAGGAACAAACTATCCTCGCGTCTACTCTCTACAATCTACCTATATAACCTTCTGATTCATTTTTTTTAAATGAGGTTGACACAGGAAAAGAACTGTCCTCATACTTGATTCATTTTTTTAATGAGGTTGACTCAGTAACAGGAACTTTCCTCGAACTCACTGATTAGGGCTTCCAACTGGAAGAAAGACATGTCAATGGACACACCTTGATCATGGTTTCCAAGAGGTCTTCATCTGAAGGAAGAATAGTTCTCTGGAAGGAACACATGTCAAGGGACTCAAGAGGGATAAGAACATCGCGTTCAAGAAATCCCATAGAGTTTTCCTTGTCAATTACCGGATCTAAATCAAAGGAATATGAGCAAACAGTGAGAGACTCACTTATATCGGTAACTGAAAACATGGGACCAGTTGCCACATAATTAACCCGTGGCGGGGTAGATACCAGTTTAGAATCAGGAACATTTAGGGGTGTCATATTATTGGTAGTTGAAACAAGACTAGGGAATGAAAGCTGGTCTACAGTCACAATATTTCCATTGGGAGGGAAAGACATCATGTGAAAGAGTGTCGATATGACAACTTTCATTGCATAAACATAGTCGTGCCCAAGGAGTAAATTGAAATACAAGGGACCTCGAACTATCATAAGATCAATATAGACAGCTTTACCTTCCAAGGTAATAGAAAACTTAGGAAGGATCCCTAAAGGTTCACTAATGGTTTTGTTAAAAGCTTTCAGATTCTACGTAATAGGCACAAGCTGAGGGGAACCCAAAGCTTTCCAAGTAGTTGAGGATAAAATACTAATAGAAGCACCTTCATCTACCTGTGTTCGATGCATGTCCCTACCACCAGCCTTGACAATGATTTGGAAAGGGATGGAGGAAGGAAGACGAGGTTTTGTCAATCTGTTCCAATCAAAGGAAAATACCTCAGTACTTGGAGGGGGTTCTGTAGAAACAGGTGAAATGCCCCCCGGCATAGA